>PITA01002937.1:0-149091 GCA_004023965.1 Spilogale gracilis
TAACAGTAGCACTTCCCTAAATAACACTGATATTAAACTGATGGATACAAATATCCATCTATGTGATTACTGAAACACCTCCTTTAGTGGCATATTAGAACATATTCTTTCCAATCTTTCTTCCTCTTCTCAACCTCACTCACTGCCCTGGCCCCTAAGAGGCCTGTCTTACAAATTTATGCTATACTTCTCCTTACCCTTTACACACACACACACACACACACACACACACACACACACACACACACACACACTGTTAAAGTCCGATGTCGACCGCCTCCCCAAAGAGAAACCGAGGACGCTCAGGATAATGCAAATCACACCGTGAGGTTTATTTCCAGCTAGCTAGGGTCCAAGCATCTGCCCGGCACAGCGGGTTTCAGCAAGGACCCCGAATGCAAGGGTCTAGGGGTTTATATACATTTCAAACAGCAAGCAAGAGTCACACAGTAATTTTCCCGCCAGGGTGAGATAACATCATTAGCCCCCTCCCCAGTTCCTGAATTGCCCACATATTTGGTGCAAGGAAGCAAGATACACAGATGGTTTTTTTTTGACTTAACTGCCTTCCTTTGGTAAACACAGGCCTTGTAAAGGCATCAATCACCAGGGGGTCTTAGATATGTAGAGGCCTAAGTCGCCAGGGAGTTTCAGAGCCTGTTCTGCTGGCCTTGAGGCTAAGCAGGCCCTAACAACACACACAGTGATATTTTAAGTGTTCACTTCTAGGATTTTAAGCAAGTTACCAACACTTCAATGTATTTTGCAACTGGTTTTTGTTAAACATGTTATTTTGCATAGTATCCATGTGGTTAATCATAGAAGTATTTTTTTAACTCAAGATGGTGCACATTCTTATGTGTACACCCCATTTATCCACCCATTATTACATTTTCATTATTTCCATATTTTAAGTCTATAACCAATGGCACGATGTGTATTCTTCTATATCTTCTGTATACCAGTGTAAGCATGAGGACTGTTGGGGTTTGCATTTACCCTTTAAATTGCCACATAACTCTTTATTATGAATGAGTTATTTACATGAACACCTGCAGTATCTGAGTTTTTTCTTCAAAGCCTACTGTCTCTAGATTCTAATTCAACTTTTGTTTTCAAGTTTATTTGGGTAAATACAAGTAATTTATTGTTAGTTCCTCAGATCAATAGTGAGATTGAGCACCTCTTTATATTTATTGACCACTCACTTACATATTCTGTGAATGCCCTTTTTCTTTATCTATTTTTTCCTCCAGATTATACACATTTTACATTTAAATTTCTGAAAACTTACATATATTCTAGATATTAAATATTTGCATTTATTGTGTTTTTATTAATAAAAATATTATCTATATTATATGTCAGGTAAAATGCAAATTTCTCCTCTCAGTCTACCACTTAATTTTGAACTTTGTATATGCTCTTTATATCATAAAAGAGTTATATTTTAATATAGTTAATCTTATTCATCTCTTTTCTGCATGCTTAATGCTTTTTTTAGTTATTCAAGAAAATATTCCTCAGATCGAATGTGTACACTTCCAAAATACCAAGCTTTTTATACTTATTTTCCTCATAAATTCTTCAGCTGGCCCTTCTAAAATTGATCTATTTTAACATTGTTTCTAAATTTGCTTAATATTTGTATGTTATACTGAGTTATTTCAGGTTTAGCACAGTATTTCATAATATCCTCAGAAAAGGCCCTCTGCCTTCTGAATGTATATTTTCATGTGCTCAACATTCTCACTGAGGAACAATGAGAACACTGTGGTATATGAGATGGTCTAGGTATAGAACTATAATATGGCACTTAATGTACATTAAATCTGAGGCTTGTGAAGCCGTTGTGTCAGAATAAAAAGAAAAGATTTATAGATGGATATAAATGAAGGAAGAGAAAAAAATATGAAGTATAGACTGAAAAGAAATTTCACATGCTGCCATAAATTGGATTTATCCCTGTTAATTTTTTTTTTTCTTTTCAAAAAATGGCAATACCCTTTACCTACTTCACAACCAGAGTGGTTATATGTCAAAGTATAAAAAATGAGATGTTGAATATTCTGCTTAGCTAATAGAGTAAACTATATTTCATAGGTAGTTTGTTGGAAATTCAGCTTAACCAAGAGATTTTGGCAAACTTCCTCTTTGTTGCGTTCTCATTCCCTCTAATTGCTCCTCCAATTACTAGGAGGAAAAAATACAAACATCTGCCTGTTAAAAAAAAAAAAAAAGTGAAATGGTAGAACAAAATGTATTCCCACATAACAGATGCTCATGAAAACAAACAAAACAAGGAATAGGGTAGAATAATGAATATCTTTAAAAGTATTTCATTCCTTTTGACTGAGATTGATTTCTTTGGGACTCTGATTCATGGGATTGTGCTTATTCTCATGGGTGATTATATATTATTTTGGCTATTGTGCTTACTGTTGTGTGAAATGAATTTGGCAGTCCCAATACAGTGTTAATTTCCACTGTTCTTACATAGTGCGACACTGGAATCACGGCAGTAGAGCAACTGAAATCGGACAGAAAAGTCACAGTAGATTTATGTTCCCTGGACACTCATTTCCTTATTTTACTGTCAGAAGAAAACTTGTTGTTGACTTTCCTGGTAAATCACAGAAAAGCATGTAAAACAGGCTGATGACTTGAATCCCTTAATATTTGCTTTCCAGAAAAATATAAAGACTTTGCGTAAATATTGCTAGAGTAAGGAATGTATTGTACAATTAAAAAAAAATCAAAGGACTTTAAATTTATCAGCATTTATTTCATAACATATATTGTATTTTGCTTTTATATACCTAATACAATATTCTTAATGTTACTTGCATTTCCTCTATGAGGTATATTTAAAATCTTAATTGAAAGTTGAAAATGTCTAAGTTTAATTTCATTAAATTTCTCTTATGTGAGGTTTTAAAATTACATATACAGAGGTACCTAGATGGCTCCTTTGTTAAGTGACCGCAATTGGATGAGGTCATAATCTCATAGGTCCTGGCATTTAGCCCCTACGGGGGCTCCTTGTTCAGCCGGGATTCTGCTTTTCCCTCTGCCTCTCCCCGCCAGCCCCTGCTTATGCTACCTCTCTTTCTCAAATAAATAAACAAAATCTTGAAAAAACTTGCATATGCAAAAAAAAAGACCCATTATAATTGTTGAGAGAATCAAATAATGTTAGACCTTAGCTCAAAATAACGTATCTATCCCATTACCAACATTAGAAAATTTACATATTTGTTATTTAATTGGTGGTTTTATTTTGTCTCTGTCTTGCCAAACATCTAGTTGAATTTTTTCCTCCACATAATTTTTTTAATATAACAGAGACAAACAATCAGGTGTTATATTTAAGGGAGAGAATAAACAGCAAGCCAGTTAAGTAAATGGAGAAAAAAAGCATAATATTGAACTTAAGTAATTGGTTTTATGGAACATAATGCTTCATTTTTAGAACTGCCGTATAATTGATCATTGGCACATTCTGTGAAGTAAAACAACTGAATTTGCTCAGAGTATTAGCAATTAAATTATTTTATTTATTTATTTTTTTTAAAGATGCACTGAGAATGTATTAGTGATAAATGTTCTTCTAGTGGGGGTAAATGCATGGTGGAAGTCTGTAATTGCAACATTTAGCTTCTCTTAGATATTTACATCACCTGCTCATGTTGAGAACATTTCTAGTCCTTGTTCACATCTGCTCCACAAGAATCTTCACTTTTCAGCAGTGTGTAATGTTTTAACAAACAAACATACCAACCGTTTTATTCTTAAGAATATCTACAAGACCACAACTTAATTCAATAATACTTATTTCTGAAGTTTTTTAAAACAGGTATATAGGAATTGTTACCAAACAAAAACAAAGCAAAATTAATCTCACTGTTTTTTAAAGTAAACAAATCTCAATTTTGACAAAAAAATATTCTCTTGACTATCAACCTCCATGCAATCTTTGAACCAATATTTATTAAGCATCCATATATCAGGCACTAAGTATATAGAGTACAGCCCAAAAAAGACACACATTCTCCCTGCCTTGTAGAGTTTACATTTTAACAAGGACTTGGTGCTTAATCATATAAAAAAATTTAATATATGAGTGGGCTGTCAAGGTGATCTGTTTTCTAATTTTTATCTTATAATCAACTTACATGATGCTGAATAATTACTCAAATTATGTGGTCCTAAGTTTCCTTTCTATAAAATAAATCTGCTATAATCTCCAAAGATACTAAGATTCATGCGAGTATCTAAGTCAATGTGAAATGAAATTGGGTACTGCCTGAGGCTGTGGGGTACAGTAGTAACTGATGGATTTCACTTGTGCTAACACCTCAGAATGTAATATAGGTGACTAATGTTAGGATGGAAGTACCCATCACAATCAAAAACAGCTATTTTAATTTTTGCCTTATAATAGTGATGGCCTTTTAAAGAAACATCCTCATATTGTGCATTTTTAGCTCAAAAAGCTAAGTTGAATTCTGGAGACCTAGGAGTTGACACTATTACACATATTTTGCTCAATGAACTAGTGAATGTTCCATACTATTAGGTGATGCTATTACCTCCACCCCCTTCCAAAAGTGCATCTGCAGACTATTACTCTCCCAATAGACTTTTGACAATGTGTACTTTGTTTGGAACCAATATAGTATCAACAAATGATAGCTGAATCCACTCAGGACACCAACAGTGAAGACATATTCAGTGTCACTCAATTTTCTATGTAACCACTCTTACAACATCCCTACCCTATCCAACATGTCTTTGTGAAGGTGGAGTTGTGATAGAAGCATTCTGTTTTCGCAAGTATTCAGTTTAGTTAATACCCAGGTTGCCATTTACTAGTTACTGGGATATTACTGTCAGAAACTGGTATTTACAAAAATCCAATACAGATTCCCAGCACAAGTTTTGCATATTGTCTATCATCCTTCTTTGTTGCCCTAAATGGTACTTTATCCCATCTTCTATCATTCTATTACCCTTATTTTTATTTTCTTCCTTGTCTCTCGGAATCTCAACTGTTTTCTATATTTCTTATCAAAACAGCATGATTATAGTCGTTTTATCATGCTGGTAGTGCATGTCAACCAAGCAAGAGTGATCTGCTGCCGCTCACAGGAATCATGAAGATTTAGAAGACAGGTATAAATTTCACTTCTATCTCCCTTCTGTTAGTTCTTATCAGTGAAACAATTCCAGAGCTAATGGAAATGAGACTGTAGAATGCATATCCATAAAACTTGATCATCTTCTGCCCCACAAATGATACTGAGAAGAAATGCTTTGCTAGTACCTTTAGGCAATAGAAAATAAAAGAATTGGAGTAGTAGAACCAATCTGTGGGGGATTATTAAATGATCTTCTTAAATAATTGTACCCATTCCATTTGCTAGTTATAAATCCCTCTTTCCATAAATAAATATTAACTTTAAAACAGGTTCATGTAAAATCAGAGCATGTTTAATATTTTTTCATGTTTAATATTAAAGATGCCTTCATAAACTGATATTTACAAATGTGATGTGATTCAATTTAAAGTATATTTAACAAAAATATTTTCCTACTTATTTATTTCTCATAATGTCAGATTTCCAATTAAATAAGATTTGAGTTTACCATCTGTTCACATTTTAGTAGGCCTATTAGATAATTAAAAATGCATCCTAGTCTGTAGTCTTTTAAATACCATGTTTTTATTATTGGCACTAGAAACAAAATCAATAAATGCAGAAAATATGAATCTAGTTGTTCTAGATTTATTAAAATAATATTTATATAGTCTCATATTATTTCCCCTGAAAATTAGGTGTGATGTTTAAACATCCACTTCTGAATCATACATTTTAAGTTTCACCCAAGTGCTTTGAATCACCTAAATTTCACATTTGCAGATTTCACCAGTAGCATGTTCACAAATAAGTAAAGAACATGAACTTCAACTCTGATTTTATCGAATGCAATGCAATGCCTTGCTGTTACAACTAGGCATTCATGACACTGTTCTATAGTGTAACAAATCTAAGGGATAGAATATGGTTTTTGTGGCTGGAACCTAAATGTAGATGTCAAGGGGCTTAAGGAGACTTCTAGACATCCATGGACATGGTCAGTTAGGAAAACTATTTGGTCCTTTAATATCTCACCAGTTGTGGCAGTTTCTATATTCAGAATACATGTCAGTTAAGGATAAACCACTAAAGAGGGGAGAATGAGAGGGATGAGGAAGGGTAAGTGGGTGTCTCGCACCACTCTCCAGGACTCATGCCACAAGATGCTGATACGTTTCTTGGGCGATAGGAATACTACCTACTGTTTCTGTACTCTCTGCATTATTAACAAAATTACAGTGATAGTGTTAGAAAGAAAGACTTACATCTCCTCTTCATTTTAATTAGCAGAGTCTTCCCTCCCATACTTTTTTCTTCTATGATCCTGGCCCTTAATTGGAAATACGAGCAACTTTCATGGTTTCCTCAAGATAAAATGTCATTATTTTCTTTTAAAGATGTATTTATTTAGTTCAGAGAGAGATAGAATGAGTGCAAGCAAGGAAAGGGGCAAAAGTAGAGGCAGAAGGAGGGAATCTCAAACAGATTCCATGCTGAGTGTGGAGCCCTGTGCAGGACTCAATCAATCTCAGGACTCTGAGATCATAACCTGAGCTGAAACCAAGAGTCAGACGTTAAGTAAAGTAAATTAAATAAAGTAAAGTAAATAAAATTTTACATTAAGTAAAATGTATATTGTAACATAAAAAGTACACATTCATTTTGCAGTTATCTGAAAAATGAAGAGGATATAGATATATAATAAGTGTATATGTTTTTGTCCATCAATTATGTTTTTAATGTTATTTTTTAAAAGAAATTCAGGTGGCTTTAAAGACCATTTAAAAGTTTGCCTAACCATATCACACTATATAAATAAGTTGCTAACATGAAACTTAAAAAAAAATTGAAATTCTTGATAACTGAATAACATTAACAAATCTATCTTTTTGTTCCTTTCTTTATTTGAAACAGTTTCCAATATGGCATTTCAAAATGTTTTTGGTGACATTAGTCCTCTGTGGAGTGGAATAGATATTATAGTGTTTAAGGAAATAGAATTTAGAATTAGACTAACAGGAGTCTGGATTAATGATTTAGTTGTGGGAAATCCTGAATAATTTTCTTGTCAGATCTGAGTGAGCCTCAGTTTCATCAACTGAAAATAAATAGTGATGATGATATGTCCTAGAATGATAGGAAGAAGACACGTAGTGACCTTATGAATGCAGAATATTTAACAAGATGTGGAAATAAATGAGCTTTCAGAGGAAGTTATTATTACACAGATTCAATAGGTACCTTATTAAAAGAATTTTGTGCTCAAGCACTTAAAGAACTTGGTAAAAGCAGTACTGAAGGCTGCCTGGTTGGCTTAGTCAGTCAAGTGTCTGCTTTCTGCTAAGGTCGTGATCCCAGAGTCCATGACACACATAACTGAACAGAAGGAAACACATGTGAATAAGTGGCTTACGAACTTTTGAGTTCTCTGTCTTTGCAGAGGCCTATCCTGGATGTACGTGTTCACCTCTGTCAGGAGGTAGGTGATCTACCACCACTTGGGTAACACCTACAGTTGTCCCTTTCTACCTGCATCTATATGAGTAAATTCCATTTTGTGATGAATGTATGAGGAAGCAAACCTGTCTTAAACCTAAGCTATGCTATTAATCAGGTTTATCAGTAATAAGAGTATATTTAATCTTCATCTCTTCCATCTCATTTTTTATTTATCAATTGGTTTTAACTTTGGAAGGGGTGAAGAGGAGGTGTCACCCTCAAAATATCTCCAATAAATAATTTTCAAGTATAAATTTCTATAACCATAGAGCATATCATTATCCAAGAAATACTTCTCATGATTTTCATCAAATTATTATTAAAAAATATAAAATTTCTGTGCAATTTTAAATTTTGAATAATCTTAACAGTGAAAGGACATTGGATACAGTAGAAATTACATAAAGATCAAGTAGATCAAGTAGGTTAGAATCAAGTAAATTTTTTTGCCTGGCAGTCAATGTTTTATGTTAGTAAATCTATCAGTATTTTTAAAAATACATTTTAAAAATGTGTTTTTATTTTTAATGATGCTAAGAAGTAATTACTGTTGAAGAGCATTACACAAAATATATTCTAGTCTCTAGCATTCCTACTTATTGAAAATGAAGCAGAGGATACTGAGGATAAATGAGAAAATTATCAGAACCAATGTGATACCCACTGAATCATTACAAGTGATTTGTAATTATCACAAAATACATTTCCCAATAAGTCAGAATAAATGAGTTCAATAGGTATGAAGAAAAATGCATGTCTATTTGCAAAGAAGGAATGATGATAGCCTACTGAGTCATTATTCATAATTGAAATAAATTAATTTGCAGAAATGATTATTTAGTAAATTATTTGTTCATATGATCAGAACCCAAATTTTTTCACACAAGAAAAATATTTAAAACTGTCCTCATATTTCTATCATATAAAATAATACTCATTACTCAAAAGTTTTTTAGGCAGTAATAAGTACATACCAATGTAAAAATGTATCTAATGTGCAGAATCTTGTGTTTTTCTTCTCCTATTGATGGAAATCCAGTTTTGTTGGAAGAACAACTTGCTTGAATAAACAGCTATCTTTTCTTGTGCTTATTGCAAATAGGGGAGGCTAGGTGGTTAAACTGTAGACAAAGAAATGTAAGTAGAAGTTGCTGAATGGTGCTTCCAGAAGTTTTCTTAAAAAGATGACTGCCGGGCACTTGGGTGGCTCAGTGGGTTAAAGCTCTGCCTCTGGCTCAGGTCATGATCTCAGGGTCTTGGGATTGAAGCTCGCTTCAGGTTCTCTGCTTGGCAGGTAGCCTGCTTCCTCCTCTCCATCTGCCTGCCTCTCTGTCTACTTGAGACCTCTTTCTCTGTCAAATAAATAAATAAAATCTTAGAGAGAGAGAGAGGACTGTCTCCTTATGTATCCTTTTGCAATTGTCTCTTTGCTTTTTTTCCAGACAAATATGTCTGAAACTTCAGCAATCATCCTGTAAACATAGGGATAAGGGCTGAAAGAGCTGGAAGAAACCTGGGTCCCTGATGACTCTGCCTAGCTTTCAAAAAGCAGCTTTCAGCATTTTCCTGGAGATGTTTCCATTATATGAAAGTAAAATAAATCTAAGACTTAGAATGTTTTTATTTTGCTTCCTTCAACATGCTACTACAATCAATTCATAACACAAAGGAATTCTATACCACCTTTAACCAAGTTTAGTTTGGTGAGAGACTGAGATACTTAGAAGTCGTCTTAGCAAGGATATTGGTTTTCTATGTTATACAACATAGAAATTATCACAAAACTGGAGGCTTAAAACCACACCATTTATTAACTTTCTAACTATTAATTCATTATCTCTATCAACTCTTACAGTTACTGTGGATCAGGAGTCTAAGTCCAGCTCAACGAACACTCTTCTTTCAAGCTTACATGGTTATCGGCATATTTCAGTTCCTTGACTTCGTAGGACTGAGAAAAAACAATGATTAGCCTCTAGGCACAGTTTCTTGCCATGTTTCTCTCTCTCTCCCTGAGCAGTTCAATCATAGCAGCTTGTTCTTCAAAGCCAGCAGGAGAGTTTATCTAATACATAGACAGATAATCATATATAATCAAATCATGGGGATGACATCCCATCTCCATCAACTTTGCTGTATTTTACTGATTAGAGGTGAGTTTGTATCTCACATCCATTCAAGGGGATAGTATTAGGGAGTAACACCAACAACTGGAGAACATGGGGTCTATATTAGAATTCTGCCCACATTCCCAGTAAACAGACATAGTTTTGCAGAGACTGAGTATCTACATCTTTTTCTGCACTGGTATACTAGACGGGATATTCTACATGGCTCTTCAAAGACTTTTAACACTTCGTAGAAACCCTTAAACATATCCAAGAATAAGCCCATCACAAAATATATTCACTATCCTCTTCAAATCTAAACCATGTTCAACTCTAGCTTTCCAGGGATAAAATTTCATACTCAAGAAGAAAAACTCTCACCTAACACAAGCTTCTCTTTATCAAAAGTTTCCAAAGGTAACACCTACAGGTCAAGATTTCTTTAATCACTAACACACATCGTATAAGTCCACAATGAAAAATTTCCGGACTGGGCACCTGAGTGGCTCAGTAAGTTAAGCGCCCAACTTTTGGTTACCAATCATGTCATGATCTCATGGGTTTATGAGTTAAAGCCTGGTGTGTGGGGCTCCCTACTCAGTGGGGTGTCCACTTGAAGATTCCCTTTTTCTGCCCCCTTCTCCCACTCATGTGTGCCTGCATCTGTGTATTTGTGTGTGTGCACACATGTAGGTGTGTGCATGCTCTCTCTCCCTTTCTCTCTCTCAAATAAATAAATAAGTCTTTAAAAAAATTTCTGGACAGAGACATCTCTTTATGTTTAATATTAAGAAGCTTCTCTCTCATTGTGTTTATCTCATTGTTATTTGAGGTATATTTATCAGCGGCAGTGAATAAGAATAAATATGCTTTTTTAAAAAAAGATTTTAGTTATTTATTTGAGAGAGACAAAAAGAGAGAGAACATGAGCAGAGGGAGGGGCAGAGAGATAAACAGACACCATGTTGAGTGCAGAGACCAACCTGAGGCCAATACCAGGACCCTGAGATCAGGACCTGAGCTGAAGTAAGATGGCTAACCAACTGAGCCACTGAGGCTGCCCTAAATATGTGTGTTTTATTTTTCCATGCCTTTTACCTGTGTCTGTTCTTCTTTTCTACCCTAATATTTATCACATTGTGCTGTAATAGTCAGTTTCCTCATTGACTTCTCCTACTGGACTGAAAGTTGAGATGTTGAGGTCTTCAAGGACAAGAGGGTCCTTTGTCAATACTTGTACTTTAGCACTGACCCAAGAAAAGGCCTTACACCCTTCCTATTATTTCACTTAAACTGAAAGAATGGTGTCTTAATTTACAAGAAGAAGAAGAAGGAGGAGGAGGAGGAGGAGGAGGAGGAGGAGGAGGAGGAGGAGAAGAAGAAGAAGAAGAAGAAGAAGAAGAAGAAGAAGAAGAAGAAGAAAGACAGTTTAAAGTGGTCCTAACTCATTTAACTAACTTGTTTAAATAAAATGCTACTTTCTATAAGAAGATACTTTAATATTATTTAAAAAGAAAAAGTAACATATCAATATCTGTGTTCTTATAGGTGGGGTACCCATGTGCTTCTTTTACCTAAACTCTGGATGATTAGAGTTTAAAGTTTTAGACCAAACCAAGATGAGTTCACTCCTGTATTTCTAGAATGAAGATCCTTGTGTTGAAGCACTTCCTTGGAAACCACCAATCAGTATTCCATGCATTCAAAAAGCAACAAAAGAAACAGCATTAGTGGTGTAAGTCTTTGCTTCTCAACTCCCTACCAAAATAAAAGTTAAATGTGTGTACTTTTTATGTTGGAATCCCAGAATTTCTTTTTGTTCAATGTCAGAATCTGGCAGTGCCATCCTGCTGTGAATTAGGCTGGCTACTTTAGCATATAAACATCTAGGAGGTGTTATAACAGATGCTGTTTTTAAAACACGAAAACGGGTCAAAGTATATTGCAATAGATAAGCTTTTCTATCCCCCTTTCTCTGACACAAATGCACACAGATGTGTCAGGACATTTCAAATTATTAATTTATATATATAAATACATGTAATCTATTTTCTCATCAGTTTAATTTCTTAAATAAACATAAATTCTGAAAGCAAAATAATAATAATACATCAAGAGAAATTTCATGCACTTTGAATTGTGTGGATGTAAATTATATTAGCATGACCAAAATATGGAGAGATCTATGTGCTTTAATTGTGTAAATTGTATGGTATGTGATTTATATCACAGTACAGCTGTTTGTTGTTATTGTTTAGAGAGCCCGAAGAGAATGAAAAGACAAACCACACGCTGGAGAAAATCTTTGCAAAGCTTACGTCTGGTAAAAGACTGTTATCTAAAATACACAAAGAAATCTTAAAATTCAACAATAAACAAACAAACAATTTTAAAATGAGCAAAAGATCTAAGAAACACTTCACCAACGAAGATACACAAACGGCAAATAAGCATATGAAAAAATATTCAACATAAGCTGTTATCTGGGAATTGAAAATTAAAGCAATGATGTATTACTACATACTTATTAGAAGGGTCAATATGTTGGACTTAGCTAACACCAAATGCTGGAGAGAATATGCAGCAAGAGCAATTGTTGTTCACTGCTGATGGAAATATAAAACAATATAGCTACTATTGAAATATTTGGCCACTTTTGCAAAATGAAACATAATTATCATATGATCCTTAGTATTTACTCAAATACATTGAAAACTATGTCTACATAAGCCTGTACATAAATGTTGACAGCAGTTTAATCCATAATTGCCCAAACGTAGGAGACACAAAGATGCCCTTCAACAGGTGAACAAACTGTAACACAGTGATACAAGAAATAATATTTAGGGCCTCCCCAAGAAAGAGCTATCAAGCCATGAAAAGAGTGGGAATTTTAATTTTGTATTACTAAGGAAAATAAATCCATCTGTAAAGGCAATGCATTGCATTCCAATTACATGACAATCTTGACAAAAGAAAACTGAAGATACAGTAGAAAGATCAATGGCTGTCAAGGGTTCTAGGGGAGGGAGGGATGGCTAAAACACAGAAGTTTTATAGTAGTAAAGACTTTCCCTATGCTACTGTTATGGTGGATACATGTCACTATACATTTGTTAAAACCCACCGAATATACAACAAAAAGAATGAACCCTAATGTAAAGTATGGACTTCAACTGATAATAATATGTCCATATTAACTCATTGATTGTAACCAATGTGTACCACACTGATGCATGATGTTAATAAGGAGGAAAACTGTATAATGTTTGGGGAGACAGGTGAAGTGGTATGTGGGAACTATGCTTTCTGCTTATATTTTCTGAAAACTTCAAACTGCTTTAAAATAAAGTTTATTTTTAAAAAATCGATGGACTATGGAAATGGAAAAAAACAAACAAACCAGAAATAACAAAATGGAGGGCTCAGTGGTAGAGATGACAACAAAATGAATCACTGAACTTGAAGACAGATCCATAGACTTTATCCAGTCTGAACAGTGAAGAGAAACAGACAAGATATGGAGCTTCAAGGATTGGTGGGACAACATCAAAATTTCCAACATTGCTATCATCACCATCCCAGAAGGAAAAGAAAAAGAAAGAAAGAAAGAAAGAAAGAAAGAAAGAAAGAAAGAAAGAAGAAAAGGAAGAAAAGAAAAGAAAAGAAAAGAAAGAGATTAAAATACCACTTAAAGAAATAATAGCTGAAAACTTTCCAAACTTGGCAAAAGACACAAATTTATAGACTCTGGAAATTGCACAAGTCCCAAATGGGATAATCCCAAAAATTCATGCCAAAGTCACCTCATAATTCCCAAAACTAAAGAGAGGATAAGTCAAATCAAATCAAAACAAAACAAACAAACAAAACAAACCCTGAAAGCAACCAGAGAGATATGACGTCCTACCTGTAAGTAAAGAATGGCAGAGCACTAAATGCCAGAGAACGCATTTGAAACCATGGAGGCCAGAACAGAGGGGCACACAGTCAGTTGTCCACATGTTGAAAGCAAACAACTAGCAATTATGAATTCTGTATCTGGTGAAAACTATACCCTTCATGATCACGAGGCCATAAGGACATTCTCAGATGAAGGAAAACTAAAAAATAGTTAGCTAGAAGACCCGTGTTTAAGACTGGTTAAAGGAAGTTCCCTAAACAGAAAAGACATGATAAAATACAGTCCTGGAGGATCAGGAAGGAAGAAGAGTGCAAAGTGCAGCTGTACAGGCATATATCACACAGTATCCTTTTCCTCATGGATTCTGTGTCTTTTGGGATGGTTGAAACTAAACCTACATAATTTATTTGATAATCAAGATAATATTTTACTGGTGAATGTGAAGGGATATACATGGAAATGAGATTTTCCCACTTTATCTGAAGTAGTAAAATACAGAACCTGTAATGTCCCACGTGTATATTTTAATACCCACAGCAAGCACAACAACACCCAAACACATGGTAAAGACAATCCCCAACTTATGATGGTTAACTTAAATATATTTTATTATGATGGTACAAAAAAGGGCAGGCATTCAGTAGAAACTACAATGAATTTTGTATTTGAATCTTCTCCTGGGCTAGAAATATTTGGTGGACCCTCTCTTGTGATTTTGGGCAGCAGCAGCAAGCCCAGCTCCTACTCAGCTGCACAATCACGAGGGTAACAGTGATACACGCATAATCATTCTCCACCTGTGCAGCCATTCTGTGTTTCACTTTCAGTACAATATTCAGTAAATTACATGAGATAGTCAATATTTCTTATAAAACAGGAATTGTATTAGATCGATGATTTTGCCCAACTCTAGGTTAGAGCAAGTTCTCTGAGTACATTTAAGGCAAGCTAGGCTAAGCTATTATGTTCAGGAGATCAGGAGTATTAAATGTGCTTTCAGCTTACGGCATTTTCTTTTTCTTAACTTTTATTTATTTAAGTAATCTTTACACTTGAAGTGGGGTTCAAACTCATGACCCTGAGACCTGAGACCAGATCTCTTTTGAATGAGCCAACCAGGCACCCCTCAATTTATATTTTCAAATTACAGCAAGTTTATCAGTATAGAACCCCATTGTAAGTTGAGGAAGATCTGAAGATAAAACAAGATGAACTCTTAAAAAGTATTCAAGAAACACATAGGAGGGCTGGAATAGAGAAACAGGAAGCATAAAGACAATCAATAATAAAAATGGCAGAGTAAAGCTCTAACATACCAGGAATTACTTTAGATGTATAGGATATAAATACACAAATCAAAAAATAGATATTGGATTTAAAAAATTGTCCCACCTATGTTCAGACTACAAGAAGCTCACTTCAAATTCAATGATACTGATAGACTGAAAATCAAAGGATATCAAAAAAATATATCAGGTAGTATTAATTTAAAACAAACAGAAGTGACTATATCAACATCTGATACATTGTATTTTCGAGCAAATAAAATTACTAGAGACTAAGAAAGACATTGCATAATGATAACTGTTCAATCCATCAGGTAGACATAAAAATATACACATGAAAAAATAAAGTTTCAAAATACATGAAAAAACCAACTGAGTTGAAAAGAGAAATAAACAAATCCACAATTAGAGTCTTCAATACCCCTCTGTGGGTAACTGATAAAACAACTAGAAAGAAAATTAAAGAGGGCACAGAGGATCTGAACAACATAATCAATAAACAATACCTAATTAATATATACATTGAACAATTCACCCAACAAGAGGAGAATACACAATTTTATTTTAAGCACCAATAGGACATTTACCCAGATAGGCCATATTTTGTATCACAAAGCAAACCTCAATAAACTTAAAAGAATTGGCATCCCACAGAGTGTATTCTCTGATGATAATGGAAGAAATCTAGAACTCAATGAGAGTTCTAGGCAACAAAAGGCAACAAAACCTATTGTATCTTCTAAATTATTCATTGATTAAAAGCAGTATTTCCTAGTAGTCCCTGCTTCATTGTGTGTTTCTGTGTATCTCTGTGTTTTTTGGACAATTTAAAACAAACAAAAAATGCAAAGTAAAGGTGTTTAAGATGATGCTTGCAAAACAGGAAACAGAGTTAGGCATCATTATAATCATGGTTAAAATCACTAAGTCACCGTTTATCTTCTATCAATATATCTAATAGTTCTTGTCCAAGTAAGGTGATAATTCACATGTGTATCTAATTTAAAAAACTTCCTAAATATTCTAAATTAAATTTTATTTAAATTGGTTACAGTAAAGCAACCAGTTGGGGGAATTAGAATAAGGTGGTCAAAGGCACAAACTTCCAAATAGAAGACAAATAAATACCAGGGATATAATGTACAAAATCATGACTACAGCTAACACTGCTGTATGATATATAGACAACTTAAGTGAGTAAATCCTAAGTGTTCTCATGACAAGGAAAAACATTTTTCTTCTTTCCTCTTTCTTCTTTCTTTTCTTTTTATTGTATCTGTGTGAGAAGAAGGATGTTAGCTGAACCTACTGTAGTAATCATTTCATAATATATATAAATCAAACTATTATGCTGTGTGCCATAAACTTATACAGTGATGGATGTCAATTGTTTCTCAATAAAACTCGAAGGAGGGGCACCTGGGTGGCTCAGTTGTTAAGCATCTGCCTTCGGCTCAGATCACGGTCCCGGAGTCCTGGGATCGATCCCCGGATGGGGCTCCCTGCTCAATGGGAATCCTTCTTCTCCCTCTCTCAGTCCTCCTACTTGTGTTCCCTCTCTGGCTGTGTTTCTCTCTGTCAAATAAATAAATAAAATCTTTTAAAAAATTAATAAAATTCGAAGGAAAAAAGACTAAATCTCTCCCCATCTCTCTGTCACTCTCTCTCCCACCCCCACCCCCCACACAAAATGCCAATTTACTAATCCTAAAGTAGCATGAAAGATGCTGCAAATTACTTGAAATGATTTTATAGAAATACAGAATAAGATCAGAGGAGGTGGGTGTCCATACATGTTTGTGTATGTGTGCTACATGCTAAGGGTAGCAGCGCATTTTTGCTGGGGTATGACTGAATGTAATTAGAAAATTTGAGGGTATATATTATTCTTTAATATGTGATAATTTATTTTTAGTTTGAACTAAATGTGATGGGATTTCATACCCTTTTAATCTTAATAAATTTGACTGTTATGGACCAAATGTTTGTATCCCCCTCTGTTATATTGCAGCTCTAATATCCAATGTGAAGGTATTTAAAAGTGGGGCCTTTGGAAGGTAAGTAGGCTTAGATAAGGTCATGAAGGCAGAGTTACTCTGATGGAATATGTCTTTATATGAAAAGGAAGAGACACCAGAGCTTTCTTTCTCTTTCTAAATGAACATACAGTGAGACGGCAACTGTCTGCAAGCCAAGAAAAGGGCTCTCAGCAGAACTGAACAAGACTGGCATCTTGATCTTAGACTTCCAACCTTCAAAACTGTGAGATAATATGTATCTGTTGTTAAGCCAGCCAGTCTATGGTCTTTTTTTGTTTCTGGCGGCTCAAGCTGACTAAGACAGGTTTGGGGACTGGGACAGGTATTGGGAGGAGGAAGAATCTAGACATATTAACTTGCAGAATAAAGCAGATACAAAGAGTATGCCTGGAATTTTAACTTAAATTAAGACACCAATGATAAAGAAGTCAGAGAGCTTTGCAAAAAGCCAAGCAAGGTAAGACTTTCCAGAGGAGGAAAGAACAGCAAGTGTAGGGGCGCCTGGGTGGCTCAGTTGGTTAAGCAACTGCCTTGGGCTCAGGTCATGATCCCAGAGACCCAGGATTGAGTCCCACATTGGGCTCCCTGCTCTGCAGGAGGCCTGCTTCTCCCTCTCTCACTCCCCCTGCTTGTGTTCCCTCTCTGGCTGTGTTTCTCTCTGTCAAATAAATAAAATCTTAAAAAAAAAAGAACAGCAAGTGCAAAGCTTGTTGAATAATAATGAAAATGCTAAGGAGACTGCATGTCCACACCATCAAAAGTCGGGGGAGACTGGTAGAAAGAAGCTGGTGTTGGAGGACGGGTTGGAGTCAAACTGTGGAACATCTTTTCAGACTTAATAATACGTTGGATATTATTCTCCTTGCATATGCTATTAAAGGGTTTGAGCAGAGTTTGCTTTACACTTATAACACTTTCTCACGGAGGTTGGGATGGCAGAAGTGGAATAACAAAGACCAGGAAAGAGGCGACTGCAGAAAACAATGTAAGAGGTCATGGTGGTGTGGACATTAATGTGAGGACATTAAGGTTATGTCATTGAAGGCAGTTCAACATATACTTGTTGAGTAGAACTAACAGGATTTCCTGATGGGTCATGTTGGGACCTCCTGGCGCCCGCTAGTTTGCGGCCATTAGTGGGAGTGGGCCGGGGTGGCCTCTTGGGCCTCTCCAGAATACTTCCGCCTATGTGGTCTAGCTGAATCTCCCCACGCACAGACTGGCGAACTTAGCCCCACCCAGCAGTCCGGCCTGAAATCTGCCTAAGGCCTTAGTGATAGCCACTAATGAGCTCCTATTGGCCCCTGCTACTTCTTTTACTCCCTCCTCTCCCTCTATATAACTTTGTCTCTGATACAATAAAGCTGAGATTGCTGCGCCTTCACGGCTGACTCAACTCCCGGCGGCTCCGTGTGGTTTCTTTCCCGGTTTCAGGGGGGGTGGCCGGGCCACTGACACTTACCATCTCGCTCAGCCCCCAGAGGATAACAGGCTGGTCCAGTTATCCCTCCCCCACCAGTGTTGTGGAGAGAGCAACAGGGTCAGACTTCAGAGATTTTTATGTAAGCAACTAGATGGTCGGTAGCATTCTTGAGTAAGATGAGAGGATTGGAGAGAAAGATTCGGGAGGGGAAAAAAGAGTTCCAATTTGAATATGTTGACTTCAAGATGTGAGTTTCGATAAAGACTGTCTCATTGACCAAACTTTAGATAGGTTTTGAGTCCTCTTTTCAACTGGGCTTCATCCTTGGATGTTGTCTTCAGTCTGCGTAGCCCAGTTTAGCCAGAATCTTGCTAAGGGAGTGTAGTGAGCATCTCTCCCAAACCCCAACACTGTTGATAGCTGATACCCCTTGACATCTGGTGAAATTCTTCATTCCAACCCTTGATATCTGATTCCCTTGGCCTGCCTTTAGCATGAATCTTTTTAATTCAATATGTCAAGCCTCTTCCTATTTTTGATTCTATCATCTTAGAAATTTTCTACCTACTGACCCCATCGCTCTGCTCTTTGGTTACATATTCCCAGTTGTCCTTGTTGAATTTTAAACTGAGCTCAGTTAGACACTAAAATCTCTTCCCTCCATTGGAAGAGTACAGAATAAAATTTGTCTTTACTGCCTTCAACAAGGGCCTGGATCCATTTATCTTTAATCATTTGCATTTTTAAATTATCTCTGATAATCAAACACAAGTGAAAATCTTCTGTACCAAAAACACATTTTCTCTAAAGCAGATAGCCAGGTTGAATGGGTTTCTCAATTCTTCTGGCCCTCAGAGAAACACATGCCAGGCAAAATGCAAGCACTGCATCCAGAGGTATGTCTGCGACAATCAGAAGTTGCTCATGAATTTGTTGACCTAACTACCACCTTGAGAGATACTTCTGAAAGAAGCCAACAACAATAGATAGTGCCCCAGTTCAATGGAAATCCTTCTGTCCACGGAAACACTGGCTTGTCCTGCATTTTACACAGATGGGATCATTTTCTTTCCAGTAACGATTCTCTTTTGTCAAAGCTTTCCCCTCATGTACATCTCTGGCACTTGGACTCCCAATAATGTTTCCTAATATTAAGATTTACTCTAATTTAAACTTAGCTTTGAATGAAAACATGTTATGAGAGGAATTTTTCTGTAAGGTACAGAAAGCATCACTATAAGCAGTGTATTTTATTAAATAAATGTTGCTTTTGCAGGTGCAATAAAAATTGAGCTCCTTAAGTAATACTAACTTACTAAATATAGATTAATATAGAGATATACATTACACTCAAGTTAGAATTTCAAAAACTGAAGCATTTGTTTTTTAATAATACCATTTTTCTTTTCCTTAATGAGAAAACTAAAAGTCATATAACCATTTCATCACTGGCAAAATGATACAGCAGGTTAAAAATTCTACTGTTGTTTCCCTCAGCAGATACAACATCAGGGGTAGTGGGGTAGAATAAGACTTTGGATTTCACTGGGCAAAGTCTGTTTCCCAGAACTGCTGTCCAAAGCTGCCTGCCTCAACCTTGGGTTGATATCAGCCTGTAATGGTAACGGGTATGTTTGCTATTCAACCTGACATATACTCCTTGCTGGGAATTACATTTGGAAAGAAAACCTAATAACATTTCCTACCCAATATATCTGACAGTGGCAGAGTAGAAGACAATGCTATGCAAGGAGTTTCTCCTTCCCTGAGTACAGTAATGTCACAGCAGAAATCTTTGGCATGGAAGTTCCTCACACTAGACCTATATCACTTTGAAAATAATAATAACAACACAAACAACAATAATAATCCCATGACTGACAGTGAATGGTCCAGCACACCAAAAAATCTTAGAATAATTTAAGTGACAAATGACAAACAGTTCAACTTGCAGTTTGTGGACATTTTCCCCCTAAAGAGTAATAAAACTTAAGTTTTCTTGTCCAACGTCCAACTGATTTGTTATTTTTTTTTAAGATCACAAATCCTTTAAAGTCTCATGTATTAGTAATAGAAACAAACTACCACTAAATCATAGGTTTTTCTTTACTCACATGAAGTGGTGAATGATTTTCATTCAACCTGGAAATGTTCCCTTCACTCTGTAACAATCAATTTACATGTCATCAATTCTGTAAAGTTTTATCAGGCTTTGTCCTTTAGAGTAACTATTTTAATATCGCATACTCTTCAACAACATTTATTTATTCCTTTAATACATTTATTGAGTGTAAGCACAGGTTTTGAGAGAGAAAATATAGTAAGTTAAGGGACATATGTTCTCTTTCTAAAAGGGCTTACACGCAGGGGGTAAGGAAGAGTTCAAGTGAGTAAACAAGATTAATTGCAGATGGTGAGAAATGCCATGAAATTAACAAACTGGGTGGTATATGACAAAATAGGTAACTGGGAGAAGCATATTCAAAGCATTAATTTACATAAAATGATCAGAAAAGACCCTGCTAAGGATATGTCCTAAGACCATAGATAGGAATATGGATGAACTGATGGGATCCAATCAAAGAGGGTTCCTGGAAATAGGAGAGGCAAGTGCAAAAATATTAAGGTAAGAAAGAAAGGAACTGGTTCAAGGAACACAGAGACACCTGTACAATGATCATGAGCATCTCTGAGAGAGGGGATACTACATCTTATACATTTGATTTCTGTCTTCTAGCAAACACCTTCAAAGAAATACTACAAAATTGTTTGGTTAATAAACAATAAGCAACTGAGACATATGTTTATAAAGTTATAGTAGATTTTTAAAAAATTATCATCTTGTGAAAGGGCATTAACATAATAATAAAATAACTAATAGCAACATAGGACGATGCATAATTTTGCTAAAAGGGGCTGGTAAAGGCAATTGAAGTAATTATGGATAAGGGAAATTTGTGTCATTTTTTTAATAGCCAAGGAAACTGTTATTTTTGAATAAGGAAACAGATTTGAACTTTTTGTAGTGACTGAAACTTTAATTTAAATTTAATTAATTTTTTTTTTAAGATTTTATTTATTTGACAGGGAGACACAGCGAGAATGAGAACACAAACGGGGAGTGGGAGAGGGAGAAGCAGGCTTCCCTGCTGAGCAGGTAGCCTGATGTGAGGCTTGATCCTAGGTCCCTGTGATCATAACCTGAGCCAAAGGCAGACACTTAAAGACTGAGCCAACCAAGTGCCCCTGAATTTTTAATTTTAAATGAGAACCTACAAATTTGAACTTTATTACTAAATTTTAAGCACATTATTTTTTAAAATGGTATTCAAGGTGAGTATGTTTGTATGTTTCCCTTACTTGATACAAATAAAGTAAAGGTAATTATTAATGCTGATGTACTAGATTTAAGGGTAACTGTATATGTTGAACGTAAAAAAAGTGAATAAAAACTTAAGAGCAGTTAGAAGGACTTTTATGATAGAGATTGGTTTTACACATGTCCTTTTTCAGGACTCAACTTATGCCATGTCTTTTCATTATGACATATTTATGAATATTAATTTACATGACTCTATGAAAAAGAATAGACAAATCAAGACCATTTTTAGGACTATCAAGATTTTTGGAAATAATCTGACTTTTTTCAGCTAAAACATCACAGCCTTCTGTGCAAGCTAAAGAATACATCTTATTGGAATTAATTAATTAAAAAAAATCAAAGACTTTCTTATATTAGTAATATTGAGGCCACAAATATTCAAATAATGAACTTTTTGAATTTTTTTAATCATTGAAAAACCTAAATTTACTTTCACTCAATGTAAGTTCCTATAAAGACTGGGTACCCAATTAATAAACATTTTCCTTTGATACTATTTTGTTTTCATTCATACAGAGTTCCAGTATAGATCATCTAGTTTTGATGTAGTACTGACTTTTATACCTTGGAAACTATAGACAGCTCCAGGGAATTCTGTTGAGGAGCTGAGATTTATATTTAACTTACTGAGATTCTCCAATGTGTTTACTCTGTGAATATATTTAGTAAATATGCAGGACATCAGGAAAAGAGAGGAGAAATAGTTCATTTGTGAATAAGATCTTTTATATGGTTTTCACATGCAGCTTATATCTCCTAAAATATTAAACACGTTCAAGGAAATAGTATTTGGTTTCACCTTGATTTTCTCTGTAGCTATTAACGGAACTATAGCAAACACAGTAGGTGCCTGATAAATTCTGTGTGAACGGAGTGTGTCACACTTTAATGATCTTTTTTCCTGAGAACTTACCTTTATTTTTTGATTCCAGATGGAGACTACAGATCAATAACTATTATTACCTAGAAATGGGCAGGAGATTAACTGTTTATTGTCAAGCTAAAACCCAAAGACATATTTCGTATCCATTAAATAAAGAGAAAATTATAATTTAAGCCCTAACTTAAAAATAATTAATTGATGGAAACATGGAAATCTACCCTTGAGACAGAAAAATCTAGATTTGCGTTGTTCTGGATTAAGAGTATAGACTAGACTATATGATGCTGTTAAATAGCATATTAAAGTATGTTGAATATATATAAATTAAAAACGCACTTAGTATTTGTTCATTCATTTAAAAATAATACAGATTTTGGTCAGCATTGTTGGGAGTACCAGCCAAAATGCTCTGAAAGAAACAGACAATTTTCTTAGGCTCGTGGGTTTTTTATTTTATTTGGAATGAACAGTGGGAGAAGAGGATAATAAATTAATGAATGAGTAAATATATTATAAGCTAAATAGTGAAAACTGCTAAAAAGAAAAAAAGTAAGGTAAAGGAGATTGTAAAGTGCCAGGTGTGAGCATACTGCTATTTTATAAAGAGTTCATAAGCATTATAAGTAGGGCATAAAGGTAGCCAGGAGGAGACCTCTTTGCTAGTGTGATTTGAGGAAAAATCTGACAGAAGAGAGGAAGTAGCCATCATGAACCTACATGATGACAGAGTACTGAGTGAAAGGCCCTGTGGAAAGTGAATGCTTGAAATGTCCAAGAAGCAAAGAGATCCAGAATGTGGGAGTGGGAGTGAGTGAGCTGGACATCGAGAGAAAATGAAATTGGAGGGGTAATTTCAAAACACTAGGTGCTAGTTATTCCAAAGATTATACAGTTTTATAATAATAAATTTATTTCTGAGTGTTTTGTGGGATCTTTTATTTACCAAGCATGATGCTAAGTGGTTAATACAAATATCACTTAGTAAACATAATCATTCTGTAAATAAGCCTTAGACAAGTCATATAATTTGACAAAGTTTTGAAACAGTTCAATTTCTGAATTGAGATTACTTTTAATGCCAATGTTGTTTTTTTCTTTTATTCATTTTGAAAATTATTTATCATTTATTTAATTCCTTTCTCTTACCTATCTGTATTTGGATGGAATGACCTAAGTTAGAACAATATTTAGTATGCAACTAACAGCTGCCTTCTCTACTGAAGGGGCTGAAGTACGCTGCAAAGTAACATCCTAATATCTGATTCATTGAGCTGCATCTATTTGTCATGGCATGAGATGAGTATCTAGCAAAACCACTTTTGCACTTACGACCTGTTCAAATTTTATGTCTTATACAAGTGTTTGCATGCTATATAAATCCAGCTGTGAGTTGAATATCTGAACTCATGATTAAAAATTAATAAATTAATGATCTGAACTCACAGTTTAAAAGTAATGATCCTTCCACTACAGAGGAATAAGCACTAGCTAGATGAGCAAAAAGAATGTAAGTTTGATTCTGAATTCATATTTTACCCAAATATAATTGCTTTTGATCAGACCAATTTCAGAAGAACTACTTTTCATTCAGTGCCTTTGCATCACTCCAAAATATAAAACGAATGAAAAAAGGGAACGTACGCTAATGCTGAACAAAATGAGAACATGGAAGAAATTTTGCCTATCAGTGGATCTTACGTAGTTCAGATAGATTGCTGATGAACCGGAAGGTTCTTTTGAATTAAATCACCAGTCATCTGAAGCTCTTTCAGAAGCTTAGACAGCCCCAGCAGTGACTAGCAATTTCTGATACTAGTGACAAATGACCTACATCAAAAATATTGGATTTGCATATTCATAATGCAATTTGAGTACTAATGCTCTTGACCACTAGGGAACTCTTGATATAATTATGTTAATTTCCAATATGTTTCCCAATGTTCTCTCTGTACCAGTGATTGCTTACATGAAAGTTAGTATTTTACATTTAAAATATAATATGAAAATAAATATCGGAGTTTTTTTCATGGAAGCTTTATTACATTAGAAAATATATTCACATAAGCAAATATGAAGATAATTGACAGATTGTGGCTGAATTAATATCAAGAGTTTTGTTTATATTTAAATTGACTTTAGATCAAAGTCACTATATAGTAACAGTTCTGTGAAAAATACATTGGCTAGAAAATACTGCAGCTCATTTGGCCACCTTAAAAATTGATGTCATGGTTTCTTGAGCAATTTGACTGGGGCAATATATACAGAGGAGGTAGACAGACAAAATAAATGAATTGACATGCCCCTCTCCAGTGCAACCTCAGAATAAAGCCCTGACAATTTTTAAGCAAATTTTATTTCATCTGTGCATAATTAATAATTAATGATGTGAATACATACAGGACCTGGAAAATAAATAATATAAAAACCACCTTTTGTTCAACCTACAAACAAAAAATATAATTCAAATTTGAATGTTTCCCATGAGGTTATAAGGAAGTAGATATGCACATCTCAATGAAAACAAATTTTCATGTTCTCTTCTTTTTGAATAAGCTCATTAAGTTCCTGTCATGGAAAGGTTAAACAATTTTTTTTCAATTTATGTTTGTTTCACCCAAATGAGAGTATCAAATGTCTAACTGTAATGCATATAAGATATTTAATACATCTGGAACACTATGTGACACAGTACAGAATTAAATTCCTCTTTTTAAGTATAATGATTGAAGATAGAAGGGCATTAGAGAAACAATGAATAGAAGAAACACATGTATTGTGTATGAATTTGAGATACTGTGAATAATAAATAGTGTGTTCATTGTATGATAATCATAATGTTAAATTTAGAAGACCAACTTTTTGTGTAGATTAATCTAAATAAAATCAGTAAAATTCTTTCTAAATGTTGGCTACATAATAGCAAATGTTCTTACTGAACAAGATTTGCTGATTAGAAGACCAGAGTTCTAAAGCTCTGCTTTATAAAGTTGTCTGAGAACTTGCATAGGGTAATGTTTGCGTGCCTCGGTGGTAACCTTAAGAATAAAAAGTCATTGCTGAAGTTAAGAAAAGGACATTTTTGTTCAGCAAGATCTAACTAGAATGAATAACAATGAGATCATTAATCAAAACAATGCCAGTGTCCAAGGTATTCCATAAACTTAGAAAAGAAGGATATTTCTGCATGAAGAACCACATGTCAAAGAAGATAGTGGTAGAAAGGGCCAAGATTAAAAAAAAAAAAAAAAAAAATCACCAAGAAGCCACTGTGAAATAAATTTGCATAATGTTGCATTTCACCTTTCTCCAGGGGAAGAGGACATTGGATAGTCCTAGCCAGGCCATCCTTTATAATTATAAGCCCTAACTATTAAATGTAAAATTAAGTAGAATAGTATGTATGTATGTATGTAACTGTCCCTGGTAATGTTATATAAAACACAGAAAAAAAAAAAAGGACCTTGCAGCCATATTATTTTATATTGATCCAATGAATTATGGCTTGCTATTGTTGCTATATAACATTGTGTATAGATTTTGTTATTTAAAATAATTGGCCTGAGGATAGGATCTGTAGCTCCTGACTCCCAAACTTACTATTTATGTTTTCTACCAAACTGAAGAATCTATAGGTAGTTACTAGGTGCAGCCAAAAATTGAGTATTATCCTAACTAAAGCCTTTTATGCATATCCAAGAGTCAATTTTTTTCTTCTCTTAATTTCTGTGATATTGCCCAATCTTTCTGATGGACATCCTTCTTTACTTTTTTAACTGTGCTCAAAAACCTGGCCAAGATGAAAAATCCATGGGTGATTGATTTTCTTGTTAAGCCTTGCTCACTGGCCTGAATTCTAAAGTCTTTTTCCTCAATCAGAGCTACTTGATCAGTTTTCCTTGTTTTTATTGTATTTTTTTTTCCCATAGCTGTGTTATTCCATGGAGGATGGTACTATGTCTAAGACCAGATGCCCTAAGTCATATGGAGAATGGTAAATAGGCTCAAAACTCATCACTAATCTCCTCCTTCTGCCTTTAGAGCCTGTACTTCACCTCTCAAATCGCATTTTATATTTTAATTTGCATTTTTATTCCAAAGTAGTATGTAATTGCAGTATATTTTAACCATATTCAAGTAATGTAAATGGAAATAATTATCTCCCTAGATTTTTACAGTAGTTCCTTCTAAACCACAAAATTTGGAAAGAATGTATATTTTGCTGGGATTCTTAATTTTAATGAATTATGACTTACAAAATTCCTTAAATTTAGTGCAATATCTACATTGAAATACTTAATAGGGCATGAAATGACCAATTTTTTCTAAGAATATCTTTGTCACTTTACATTGGTCAAAACATTCCTAATTCCCATAAATCAATTTCTTCAACAAAGATAAAAAAGATAAGATTTCAATGGTAATAATATAGATTAGTAACCAAAATAATTATCTAAATTATACCTTCTAACATAAAAAAAGTTGTAGAGAATGATGAAAAAGTATTTGTTCTGAAAAATTCAGTGAAAGAATCATAAAGTTTAAGGGTGAATCATTAACACATAGGTGATAAAGTTTTGTTTCCATATATGAGTAACAACTGATTGTTCTTTTTTTTTTAAAGATTTTATTTATTTGACAGAGAGAAACACAGCCAGAGAGAACACAAGCAGGGGGAGTGAGAGGGAGAAGTAGGCTTCCCACCGAGCAGGAAGCCCAATGTGGGACTCGATCCCGGGTCTCCGGGATCATGACCTGAGCCAAAGGCACTTGCTTAACCAACTGAGCCACCCAGGCGCCCTGATTGTTCTTTTTAAATCAATGGATAAAGAAATAAACAAGGTGCCATGATTTCCTGATTTTATTCACACACACTTTGATAAACGTTAGACAATGTGTTTAATGAATGAGGGCTTAATATAACCATAGAGTAGACTATCTTTTTGAATAATTTTATTATGCAGCTTTTCCGTAGCTCTATTGCATGCATTTTATACAATTAGTTATGGCACAAGAATTTATATTCCAGCTACACACACTTGAGAAAGATGGATATGATCAAGTTTTAAAATAATAACTTTTATTTGTTAATGCCATACATTTAAAGCAGTGTATATATGGAACTGTCAAGTTCAATTCATTTACTAAGAACTTTAGTGTCTTTTCTGAGGGCCTAAATTTCATTGAACATCAGTTGAATACTACCAAATATATAGAGCAGATTCATATTCAGCATGTCATATTTCTGTCAACAAATAATCTAAAAACTCATCTCATGTAGAGAATTCTACATCACATTTTACTTTGGATGAGCAAGTTTCACATTGTGAGACAATGTCAGCTATGTGTTAAACTGACTCTAAAAGTTCATGGACTTAATTTGCTAAAGCCATATATTCTTTTTTTTTTTTTTTAAGATTTTATTTATTTATTTATTTGACAGAGAGAAACATAGCCAGAGAGGGAACACAAGCAGGGGGAGTGAGAGAGGGAGAAGCAGGTTTCCCGCTGAGCAGGAAGCCTGATGTCGGACTCGATCCCGGGTCTCTGGGATCATGACCTGAGCCGAGGCAGTTGCTTAACCAACTGAGCCACCCAGGCGCCCCTGAAGCTATATATTCTTAAAAATGGACTCAGAGGGGCGCCTGGGTGGCTCAGTTGGTTAGGCGACTGCCTTCAGCTCAGGTCATGATCCCGGAGACCTGAGGTCGAGCCCCACATCGGGCTCCCTGCTCTGCAGGAGGCCTGCTTCTTCCTCTCTCACTCCCCCTGCTTGTGTTCCACCTCTTGCTGTTTCTCTCTGTCAAATAAATAAAAAAAATCTTAAAAAAAAAATGGACTCAGAGAAGGTAGCTCCAATCCTCAAACCCCCATAAAATATGATTGGACAAGGAGAACTGTATTATTGCATCAACACATTTGGTATTAACTATGCTAGGTGGGTGAATTTTAGATTTAGTTTGAAACCTCATCTACTTGTAACTCTTATAACCAATAGTAGGATGGGTAGTTATATAAAACCCATTTATATGTGTATTTGCTTTAATCCAAAAAAACAAATACATGAAGGTGTAATACATGTACACACACATACCTATGAAAGTAATATAAGAGGTTATTCATCTTATTTTTAGTCAGAGGTCATATATCCACTATTCACAGAAGTAAATAATAGTGATTTGTGGAATTAAACTATCTTTGTTATAGCATAAATTCACTTTACATTTTATTTATTTATTTGTTTGTTTGTTTGTGTATTTATTTTAAAGAATTTATTTATTTATTTGGCAGAGTAAAACACAGCAAGAGAGGAAACAAACACAAGCAGGGGGCATGAGAAAGGGAGAAACAGGTTTCCCGCCTAGCAGGGAGCCCTATGTGGGACCTTGATTTCCAGACTCCAGGATCATGACCTGAGCTGAAGGCAGATGCTTAGCTGTTGAGCCACTCTGGTGCCCTGACTTCATATTTTAAAATAGAATAAATACTGCAGTAATTTTAAATTTTTAGAAAATAGAAAATGTCATAAATAAGATCTTTTTAAAGATTTTTATTTATTTATTAGAGAGTGAGAGAGAGCCTGAGGGGTGAGAAGGTCAGCGGGAGAAGCAGACTCCCTGTGGAGCTTGGAGCCCCATGTGAGACTTGATCCAGGGACTCCAGGCTCATGACCTGAGGTGAAGGCAGTCGCTTAACTGACTGAGCCACCCAGGCACCTCACAAATAAGATTTTTAATGTCTCCATGCCCATTTCTCATTTTCTACCTCCATACTACTTTTCCAAGTTTGTTTTAGATTCTAAAAGAGCAGATATCAAGCATATGTGTTATGGAAAATCCTCCTAAGATGTTTCTAATTGGAGCCCTTAAACAATACTCATTTTGCTCATCATCACTCTCCTCCCTAAAATTTTGTACTTACTCTATCACCTCAAAAATATTTTAATGTCATTGATCTAAGCTATGGCAGCTTCTAATATTACACCCAATTTCATTTTTAGCTCTTGACATGTTCATTCTTATCAGCAACAGTATAAATTTTACCAGAAAAAGTGAATTTTTAAAGCACTTTAAGGGCCATATTATGTGAAGGTGAGTCTGTATGTGTGTCTATAGGTGTGTACATAACCACATGTCATGGGAAGTAACTTAGAGATAGATTTGAATGAAATTGGTAAGCAGTCAGCTGGCCATATATAGTCTCTAAGATACTCTTACTTATAGGGAATGTAAAGCAAAATGAGTTTACTTTGAATAGTACACATTGCATTTCTCTTGCAAAAATATTAAGTGTGCCTATATAAATATCAGTAATTATATGCTCAGGGTGGAGTCTACTTAAGATTTTCTCTCCCTCTTCCTCTGCCCCTTCCCCCTGCTCTCTTTCTCTCAAATAAATAAGTCTTAAAAAAAAAAAAGAAAATAAAAAATGTCATCAGAAAGACATTTAAAGAAGTAAGATTTGAAACCTTTTCAAAACCTGTTAAGATTCTGATCCATAGATCCAATAAAACTTGTGAAAGATAAATAAGAATAAATCCATACCTAGAACATCACAATAAAACTACATATCCAAATAGAAAAAGAGGAAATCTAGAGAGCATAAATGGCAGAGTATAGGGGGTGAAATGGTAGGGAGGAACAATGATAAAATGTCTTCTAATAAAATGTTATATTTATTGTTGTTTTCTTATTTCATATATATTTGCTGAGAAGCATGACTTTCCATTTAGAGCTTAGATTCCATAATAGAGCAACAACAAATTTATTTTCAGAAAAGTAGACAGATTTTGCCATCCATAAACCTCTTTATTTATTTATTTTTTAAAAGATTTTTTTTACTGGGGTGTCTGGTGTCTCAGTCCTTAAGTGTCTGCCTTTGGCTCAGGTCATGATCCCAGAGTCCCAAGATCAAGCCCCACATCAGGCTCCCTACACAGTGGGAAGCCTGCTTCTCCCTCTTTCACTCCCCTTGTTTGTGTTCCCTCTCTAGTTGTGCTTCTCTCTGTCAAATAAATAAAATCTTTAAAAAAAAAAACTATTGTATTTATTTATTTGACAGACAGAGAGCATAAGCAGGAGGAGTGGCAGGCAGAGAGAGAGAGCGAGAGAGAGGGAGAAGCAAACTCCCTGCTGAGCAGGGAGTCCCATGTGGCACTCAATCCCAGGACCCTGGGATCATGACCTGAGGTGAAGGCAGTTCCTTCACTGACTGAGCCACTCAGGTGCCCTGACCCATAGACCTCTTTAAAAAATATTTTAAAAGTTGTATTTCTAGGGGTGCCTGGGTGGCTCAGTTGGTTAAGCGACTGCCTTCGGCTCAGGTCATGATCCCGGAGACCCAGGATCGAGCCCCACATTGGGCTCCCTGCTCGGCGGGAAGCCTGCTTCTCCCTCTCTCACTCCCTCTGCTTGTGTTCCCTCTCTTGCTGTGTTTCTCTGTGTCAAATAAATAAAATCTTTAAAAAAAAAAAGTTGTATTTCTGGAAGAGGACAATAATCAAAAATGGAATATTTGGGGGAAAGAAGAACAACTTAATAAATGTATGGTGAATATAAGTGAATACTACTATAGAAGCAAAATTAAATTTTTCCTTTGGGGTTATAAAATGAACTAAAGAACACAACAGTAGCTTGCAGGCTCCTTGTATTTTCCATAACCAGGAAGCTTTCAAAGTTGGTTTGATCCAGTTGCTCACCAATGTCAACAAGAACACAACTTTTTAGATAGCCATATATACAATATATATGCATATAGGCATAGGTTAAGTTATATGTAACAGTAGGTACTGAAGATTTCAGTTAATCACATTTATTTCTGTGTTTAAGTCCCATCTAATGATTTTTTTCCATTTCAACCCCATTTTCCACTCCCATTCTCCTTAGTCCACATTCTAGGCAGCCATGTAAATGTATGTATTGTGTACCTTTTGTTTTATGTACTTTTGCAAAAGATTGCTATTTCCTTATTATGCATTTTTAATGAAGGTAAATGAGATCACGGGCCCAAGGCCTTTCTAGTTCACTTCTCTGCCTTTTGCATTCACAGCTTCATGCTAAGGCCACTTCCCTTTCTGGTGCTATAATTCCTAGGGCCACATTTTTGTATTCATGCTAATAGACTATTTATCCCTTAACTATTACAAAATAAAGAAAAGGTTCTGAGTTTTGAACCAACACTGTTGTACAGGGGATGGAATTACACTGCTTCATTCAGGCCAAGTGCGTGTTTAGGAAATGAGCCAATTCTACCCAAGCCACAAGCTGACCTTAGGAAGAGGGAATGCTTGTTCTCTTCTTAGGAAATCTGAATGGAAAATTGGGAAGGGAGTATAGACGCTGGATACCAACAAATCACTGTCTCTTGGATTGGTGCTACTCCAAGCACGCTCTGCGGGCCAGCGGCACTCCACAGTTTGTTACTAAACTGACGAGATACATAAAGAAATTGAGAATGTGTTTGGTCAGTGTAAGTGTATAGATATTCAAGGATTCCAAATCCTTATTTCACTCCTAACACCAATATGTTATTTATATGATAATAATGTTCTATTTTCTGCATCTACTGGGATACTTCCAACAATCTACACATACAACTTAAAAAATATTTTTCTGGGGTGCCTGAGAGGCTCAGTCAATTAAGCATCTGCCTTTGGCTCAGGTCATGATTTTGGGGTCCTGGGATCAAGCCCCACATTGGGCTCCTTGCTCTGTGGGGAGCCTGCTTCTCCCACCTCCTCTGCCTGCCCTTCCCCCTGCATATGCTCTCAATCTCTCTCTCAAATCAATAAGTACATAATCTAAAACAAAAAGGTGTTTAAAAAATATTTTCCTTTTTCATTCTGTGATATTTTTCTGATTTGTTCATTTAAATATTATGTAAGTTTTATTGACTCTAATATTTAGAATATTGAGGACTTAAATTTTATATCTTTGTTTTCATTTTATTTTTCTATTTATTCATTTTTATTTTATTTTACAAAAAACTAGAGAAGCAAAGAAAAGAAAGCTAAAACAAAAACTCAGTACTTCACCACATATAGTTTAAGAAGCACTGTTCCACTGGATTAAACTAAATCAATGGTTTTCAAACCATGTAGTGCCAAGTGTCCCACATACTTCAAAAAATGATTTTTATCAGTTTTATTCATTGAATAAAGGAATCCAAGACTGTGAAATATGATTTGCAAACCCCTGAATATGATGTTCTGTCTCTATTTGATCTCACTTCTAGTCTTTCAGGAAAGTTCCATTAAAAGTAGCTGTTTTCTATGGGATTTTCAGATTTGGCTAGCGCTTAATTTCTTAATTAAAAAAGGAGCAAGATAAATAAAGTAATTCAAAATATAAAACTAAAAGTCTCTTAAAGGGGCTCCTGGGGCGCCTGGGTGGCTCAGTTGGTTGGGCAACGGCCTTCGGCTCAGATCCTGGAGACCCAGGATTGAGTCCCACATCAGGCTCCCTGCTTGGCAGGAAGCCTGCTTCTCCCTCTCTCACTCCACCTGCTTGTGTTCCCTCTCTGGCTGTGTTTCTCTCTGTCAAATAAATAAAATCTTAAAAAAAATAAATAAAAAATAAAATTCTCTTAAAACATTAGGAACAACCTCTGAGGAAATTATAAATGGAAAGGTCTAGAGTAATTTCATTAGCTAATGAGTAAGAGGATGCCATGACTCATATAGAACCCTAAACTGTAGGGTTAGCCCAGAAATTGCAAAGGTATAGTTCACAAATAAAAATTTGTACACATTCTCTTTTATTCCTTTATATTTATGTTTGAGAAAATAGTATGACTTGATCTTTTTCCTTTATTATTTTTGTAAATATCAAAAGGGAGAAAGGTTAAAATATGATTATTAAATTAAAATATATACGTATATAATGTTATGTTTTATAAATATACTTGTTTGATATCTAGCGACTGCCCCAAATATACTGCAAATGTTTTTTGTTCATTGATAAATTACTCACATTCATTTTCATAGGATTTAATTATTCTTAATTATCCTCAGATTTAATTAATCATTCTAAAATAGAAGTAATCATACTTTTATATTTTTTCTTGATGTTTTCTTCAAAAATGTTTTTTTTTCTTCAAAAATGTTTTTAAATTATGTCTTATTAGAAGGAAAATAAACTGACTTTCAAAGTAGAAAGTGAAAGTTATCATTTATGTTTTCTTCTAATGAATATTAGGCTTTTGAAAGTCTATTTTTCTTAAAACATCTGACTTTATAATGTCATAAAAGGTATTTAAGTTTATAATAGTAAAAAAACTTATTAATATTTTAAAAATGTATCTCAAAAATTAGATCTCAGGGATATTAACTCATTGAAGTTTTGTTGGTATTGTTTTTTAAATGCCAAACAAAAGTTGCTTTAACTGCAATCTTGCTAACATACTTACAGCTCATTTTACATTTCTCTTCTGTGCATTTTTTTGCCCCAAATGAATTTCACCATAATGCAGCAGTATGACAAAACAAACAAAAAAAAAAATAAGAGGATGTGTTATATGCATATCTTTAGCAATTATTGCCAAATAGTTCTAACATTTTTACGTGCTCCAATTTTAAAGGAACAGAGAAACCCCAAGGAATATAGAGAAATGTTTCCCAACTAGATTAAAATTTGGCTCACTTAAAGTATCTGTTACTTTTTTTTAGTACAACATATCCTAGAAAAAAATCCATATTTATGTCTATTGCTATAGTATAAGATTGAACTAAAAATAAGATTGATGCATTTGGAGTCATGGAATTATTTCATAGTTTTATGAAGGATAACTTGTATCTTATGATATCTATGTACAAAAGTCTGAGAAGATCAGTTACATGGTGCCAGCATACAGGACTAAAAGAAATGACTGCATATTTACTCTAAAATTAGAGAGAGACCAACAGACAGATGGAGAATCCTAGTTTTCACTCTGCTTTTAATAGAAATGTATTTAACCTTGGACAAGTCTCCTAGTTTGTGTGGATCTTAGTTTACATATCTGTAAAGTGACATAGTTGAAATAGAGGAAACTCCTTCTAGGTTCTAAATTCTTCAGTTCTATGGAATAGGTACTGAAGATTAGTAGCGTTAAGAAGGTACTCAATGAAGGGGCCCCGGGGTGACTCAGAGGGTTAAGCCTCTGCCTTCAGCTTGGATCATGATCTCTGAGTCCTGGGATCCAGCCCCACATCGGTCTCTCTGCTCAGCAGGGAGCCTGCTTTCCCCCCTTTCTCTGCCTGCCTCTCTGACTATTCATGATCTCTCTCTGTCAAATAAATAAATAAAACTTAAAAAAAAAAAAAAAGAAGGGACTCAATGAAATCCCACTGCTCTGAAGTTAGTTGAGTGAGTGTGTCTTAAGATGGGTGCTTGGAAACATATTCAATCAAAGCATATTTCGGGATTCATGCAACGGGTTTCTTCTACTCTCAGAGTCATCCTCATAGCTAACAGTCCTGAAGTAAGAATTCACACTCAAGTTCTTCAGCTTCGGCTGGGGGTAACTTTCTGAAGGAAGTGACTCCACTTGAGTAAATAAAAAATAATAATCTATAGCTATATTTGCATTTCAGAAGTTAAAACATTATGAGTTAGATTATTGTTATTTTTTAAAGAGAGAACTATTTCTTCCATTTTATTGTCACTTAAAAGTCTTTCTCTCTGAAAATGTAGTCACCCGGTTTCCACCTACTGTATTACGATATTTTGATATGCCATGATATTTCATATTTCTTAAAATCCTTTTGGCAGGATATAAGAGTTGTTTGAGTACGTTTCCTACTGTTTGTTTTGTTTTTGGTGTTGTCTTCATGCAAACAGATCAACAGAGAAGTAAAATTATTAAGTACCCATCAGCTTAAGACCAGTGTAAAGATAACTTTTACCATATTGTCTAGGTCATAGTGGGAACTCAACAAATGCTTTTTGAAGTAGTTACATATGTTTTTGTTTTGTTTTTGTTTTTGTTTTAAGGAAACTCTATCTCCAGTGTGGGGTTTGATCTCATGACCCTGAAATCCAGAGTTACATGCTCTACTGACTGAGCCAGCCAAGCACCCCTACTTATGGCTTTTTAAAAAATAGCCTTGTACCTCTTTGTGATTTTGTGTGTGTTCCCTTTATAAGCATGTCTTTATTGACCAGCATATTTCATCTTAATTATGAGAGGTGTTGAAATCATAAAACTAATTTTGGTTTTCTCAACATAGTCAAAGTTTTCTTTTTCTTTTTGAACAAAATTAAAACTCACCAGTGATGATTCTGAACATGCTATTAACTGCCAAATTATATATTCTTAAATTATATATTCTTCTTAGAAGAATTTATCATAGGGTGCCTGGGTGGCTCAGTCAGTTAAACAGCTGACTCTTGGTTTAGCTCAGGTCAAATAGAAAAAATTAGTACCTATGCAGTTAGTTGACTTGTTCATACAACCTAATGCTCTCTAGAAGAGATGCAGTATCACTTACTTCAGTTCATTTATTCATTCAGTCATTTATCCAAGAAACAAATCTCTCTCAATGTCTATTAAATACAAAGACTAGATATTCACATTTACTTTTACTCTTGCTTTGAAACTAAAGTAACTTATGTAGACCCAGTGGTAATAGAAGTGAACCCTAAAAGAATATCTTTTCACATAGAAGATGAGAACCAAAGATTAAAACATAGGGTTTGGGGCACCTGGGTGGCTCAGTTGGTTAAGCAACTGCCTTCGGTTCAGGTCACGATCCTGGAGATCCAGGATGGAGTCCTACATTGGGCTCCCTGCTCTGCGGGAATGCTTCTCCCTCTCTCATTCCTGCTACTTGTGTTCCCTCTCTGGCTGTGTTTCTCTCTGTCAAATAAATAAAATATTAAAAAAAATAAAAAAATAAAACCTAGGGTTTAACTATCTCCTATTTATGTTTAACATGTTCCAATTGGTGTTAACAATTATTTTATTTGATTATCAAGTATTAGTGATAGTAGAATTACTATTATTAATAGCTATTATCATGTGTGCAGTACTAAGACTGACAGCACGGAGTTTGGCTAAAGTTGCAGAAGCAATAGTAACAGTGACAAGTTCACATCAGTTAAACCTCAAAATCTAATTCTAAATCTATTGCTTTTTGTATTACAGCATCAAACCCCAGATGATCACTTCTATGTTACAGGTGTCCCTCAAATCTTGTGAACTTATAAGGAAGCCTATCAGCCACTGGGGAAAGTCTCATAGATGCAAATAGCATTTTTGATCTAACAAGGAAAAACGGGATTTCTGCATGGAGAAATGCACTGCAGAATCAATGACAAGAGAAACAAAGCAGAGAATCAGGAAATTGCAGGAGAGGTGGAGGAAATATCATTGAATTCCCTTTAAATGGGATATTATAAAATTACCAGAAAATAAGGAGACACATACTGGAAAAGGAAGCCAGGTATGGAGTATTGAGCCTGGAGAACCTTAAATAGTAGGCCAGAATTTTTTTTCTAAATGTGTAGGGAAATCATTAACATTATTTGACACTGGAAGAGGATAATAGTAAGTTCAGAACCATGCTTTTAATAATTCATTAAGAACTGGAATGGGTAAGGAAAAATACTAGTGATGTTGATAAGTTCAGGAAGTGTGACAAAAGTGTCTGAGCAGTGGACTGATAACAGAGATAGAAGATCCCACAACAGGTGCACATGATTAATAAATGAGAAGAAGTAAAATAAGGTTGAGTCTTTATACTTTGGAGAGTAGAAAAATGATGGGGCCACAAGTGTATGAAAATAAGAAAACAAATTTAGTTTGATACATATTGACTTTAAGATATTAGAGGACTATGCAAAAAAAAAAAAAAGAGATGATCAGCGAAGACTTAGAAATGAGCAAAGGTATTGTGATTACATGGATGTGTGAGTTCCTACAGGGCATGACCTTTTTGTGTTCAAAACAACAATCCAAGAGCCTCAAAGTGATGAATGCCTAATATGTCTTCTACAGGATAGGTTCTAAACAGATCACAATTGACAAATAAGCACAACAAAACCTTCCTTTATGTCCTGTATATATTTTGCATATTTCTAACTTAGCATCTACAACCTTATTACAGTCATATATTTAAATAACGGTCTCTTCCTACTAGGCTATATATGTACTTTGAAGGCAGAGGACATTTCTGAGTCATTATGTTTCTCTCACATCACTTAAATAGTTGGCACATAGAATATGCTTAATAAACTCTTAGTGAATAAATAAATGAATGAATGTTACATCAGAAAAAGATCTGAGGTCTTGTAGTAAGCCTGATGTGGGGAATTGTATTGTTGTATCCTGTCACCATATGAAATGTCCCAACTCTCTAGTATACGTATAAATAGATAAAACCGATTCAGTCCCAACTTTTGTTTCCACTCCCTATTGTATCAGAAACAAGATTCTCGTAATTAGAATTCTGACATTTAAGACTGGCCATTCATTATATGAATACTCTTAATTATAAGAATATTTCTTTGTATCTGCCATTAGTTTTTAAAGTTATGCTACCAAGCAAGATTACTCAGTTCTACTTCCCTTATTATAAATATTTTCTTTTTGGAATTATTATTGGTGTTTGCATACACAAAATGAACAACATGGCATACGAGTAACAGACCCTTCCAACACTAAAAACATTAATTTTGTTATCCAATACAAACTTTATTTTCACTTAACCTGACTGAAAACGAAACTTAAAAAACATTTAAAGTGTTAGTGATCTTTGTCTTTTTTCTGAACTTCTTTAGATCTCAACGAGAAAAACATTTGTTTTGTCTTTTTCTCTTGGCTTATCAGCAGCTTTTTGAGTTCTTCACAAAAGCAGCAACAATGGAAAAAATTCCAGTAACATATTAGCTGGTATCTTCTCCAGATGGCAGTGACTCTATTAACAGCAGGAAAGCAAACTTAAGCACCCAGCTTGCATCCAATCCAGTACAAAGATACTCTAAGAGAATATCTAAGTTGGGTCATCAATTAAATTCACTCTGAGGGGCCATTAAGGTAGAATATATTGTCAGTTCAGCTAAATTACAGTCCTAAACAAAATCGGCTTCATTTATCTTCTGTCTGTAGCTCCCCCTGTTGGCAATATCATGCTGTTTACCCACAGCAGATGGAATAATACCCAAGAGCAGTGGCCAATAACTCATCATCTGCAAGGTCAAGCCATCTTCATATTTCTATCCAGATGCTTGTGGCTTCCAAGTTCTAATAGCATTTCTCACAATTGAAATGCATTGGTAATAAATAAATTCAGGGGAAGTATTGCCTCATTTAGAAGCCAGATGAATTCTCTATCAGCATGTCTTATTTTTCAGATTAGCCCTTCATATAAATCTTCATGAAACACGTGTGCAGTTCATCTTTCAGAGTGTTCATGGCTAGCTGTGGCTTAAAATATTATATTGTGAGTATTTGATTCAAGAGCCACTGCGGTTGATTAATTCTCCAAAAAACTTTGTGGAAAGTTGGTAGGGATGAATTTAAATGTTATTTGAATGAACCTCTCATGTTTTTGCAGACAATTTCAAAAGATGAAGCCAGGGTTAGGTAACATATGAGATGATGCTTGAATTGTTAGAGTTTTAGGAAATACAAGATATTAATGTTTATTCTTCACCTCCTTGGTAATCTGCTAGATGCCTACTGTTTAAAGAAAATGTGTTGGCAAACAGCAGAGTTCAGAATCTGAGCATTACACACAGTTCACCATGCAAGGATAATTAAAAAGGAATTCCATTCTTAACTCACATCTGTCAAAGAACATTAAAAACATCTAATTCATAACCATAGCAATCCTTCTCAATAGCTGCATATCTTTTTTCTCCAATCTTCTCATATATCACGCCCTTAAGGGCCTCTCATTTGCCAACTGTGCTCAGCAAATCTCTCCACTCTCAAGTATATTCTTCAAAGCTCTGTGAAAATCTTATTTTTTTTTAAAAAGGTATTTCCTTGTCTTTTATCCAATTTAAAAATTACTTACTCACTCTGAATTAAGTTTCTTCTACCAAGACTAGTAGCATGAATAGGGCTTGCAGTTGTAACATTCTCTTTTTTGGGGAAAAATGGACCCTAAATGGTCAATTTAATACTTCATTCTGCTCACTTAAATACATATATTTTGGAATTTTCTCCCAAGTTAAAGGCAATCATGTTTACATTTATTACCTTTGTCATTATGTTTATAAACTGAGGCAATAAAAGATAGCAAATGATAAAATCTAATTGGATTTTGAAAGTTCTGTTTTCCTGAATTCTTCTGTTTTATCTTTTTGTTTTTTTTTTTAAAGATTCTATTTATTGATTTGAGAGACAGAGAGAGTGCTAAAGAGAGCACAGGAGTGGGGAGAGGGGCAGAGGGAGAGGAAGAAGCAGACACCCCGCTGAGCAGGAAGCCATGGTTGCAGGGCTAAATCCAGACCCTGAGATCATGACCTGAGCTGAAGGCAGACACTTAATTGATTGAGCCATCAGGTGCTCCTCTTATGTTTTATAAGAACTTAATTTTTATGATTAGAAAATTCTGAATTTTTACCAAGCAAAATGTTTATAAGCCTCTTGATGTATCATGTATATAACAGAAAGTCCACTTTCTTCACGTGTACATTTCAGTGGTTTTAAGTACATTTCCTGAGTTGTGCAACTATGACTATAATAATTTTAGAAACTTTTCATCATCTCCAAAAGAAATCTTGAACTCTCTATCAAGTCATTCCCCATCCCCTCCTCCCCTCCTCCATTAATTAGCCACCACTAATATACTTTTTATATCTTTAGATTTCCTATTCTGATCATTTAATATAAATGAAATTCTTCAAAATGTGACCTTTTGTGTCTAGCTTCTTTTATTTAGCATATTGTCTTCAAGGTTCATCTATATTGTAGAATATATCAGTATTTTATTTCTTTTTTATTGCCTAATAATATTCCCTTGTATAAATACATGCTATTTTTTTAATCTATAAATATCATAGGAAAAAAAACCCAGATGATCAATGCTGGTGATCATGTGTTAAACAATATTGTAGCTCCAACTTGAAAAGTCAAGTGATAAAAAAGACTGGTTAGTTGGACTTAATCAAAATTAAAATATACTGAGCCTCATAAGACAGCATTAAAAAATGAAAGTGCAACCCATAAAATTTAAGAAAATATTTACAAATCATGTATCTGATAAAAAACTTGTATCCAGAATATGTTAAGAACTCTTGGGGGCACTTAGGTGGTTCAATCAATTGAGCATCTGACCTGAGATTGAACCCTGCATCTAGCTCCTCACTCAGTGGGGAGTCTGCTGGAGATCCTCTCTCTCCCTCTGCCTGTCCCTCTCCTGCTTGTGCTTTCTCCATCTGTCTCTCTCTAAAACAAAACAAAACAAACAAAAATTAAAAAAGACCTCTTACAACTCTATAATAAAAACTCAATATAATTTAAAAATTAGACACATAATTTGAATAAACATATCTCCAAAGAAGGTATATGAATGAATAATAAGCTCATGTCAATACTCTCAACATCACTAGTCAACAGTGAAATGCAAATCAAAACAATGATGAGACACCACTTCACCCCCACTGAGAAGTCAGTAATAAAAATATAAATAATAAAGTATTGTTCAGGATATGGAGAAATCATAATTCTTATACATTACTGATGGGAATGTAAAATGGTGCAGCCACTTTGGGTCACAGTTTAGCAATTTCTCAAAATATTCAACATACAGTTAGCATGACTTAGAAGTTCCACTCTTAGATATGTACCCTAGAAAACCAAAACATATGTGCATGCAAAAACTTGTATGTGAGTGTTCCTAGGAGCATTATTCACAATGTCCAAAAAATAGAAACAACTCAGACTGCCTTCTAAGAGTAAAATTACTAACAAATTTTAAAATGTGATTTTTCATTGAAAAAACGACAGTTTTCCTTTATGGAGTTTACCCAAAAAATTAAAAATAGAAATATCATGTAATCCAGTGATTCCATTACTGGCGAAGAAAATGAAAACACAGTAATTTGAAAAGATATATGCACCTCTGTTTTCACTGAAGGCTTATTTACAACAGCTAAAATATGGAAGCAACAACCTAAGTGTCCATTGATAGATGAATGTATAAGGAAGATGCGGTGTATATATACAACGAAATATGACTCAGCCATAAAAAATGAGATCTTGCTATTTGTGGCAACATGAATGGACACAGAGGGTATTATGCTAAGTGAAATATCAAAGACAAATACCATGTGATTTCACTCTAAGTGGAATCTAAACAAAACAAAACAAAAACAGAAGCAGAAACAAAAACAGAAACAGAAACAGGCTCCTCCATACAGAGAAGAAGCTGATGGCTGCCAGAGGAACAGGGGTCGGAGGAATGGTCAAAATAGGTGAAGGGGATTAAGAGGTACAAACTTTCAGTTAGAAAACAAGTAAGTCACAGGGATGAAAAGCACAGCCTAGAGAACACTCTCAGTAATATTGTAAGAATGTTGTATGGTGACAGATAGTAACTGCACTTATGTGAACACTGCTTAATGTACAGAATTGTTGAATCACTATGTTGTGAACCTAAAATTAATATAACACATTGTTAACTGTACTTAAATAATTTTTTTAAAAAGATTTTATTTATTAATTTGACAGAGAGAAACACAGCTACAGAGGGGACACAAGCAGGAGGTAGTGAGAGAGGGAGAAGCAGGCTTCCCGCTGAGCAGGGAGCCCGATGTGGGACTCGATCCTGGGTCTCCAGGATCATGACCTGAGTCAAAGGCAGTCACTTAACCAACTGAGCCACCCAGGCACCCCTGTACTTAAATACTTTTAAAAAAAATAAACAATAAAAAGAAATATGTTAAAATGGCAGCTTTCTAAAACAAATACATAATATTTTATCATAAGGCTAGTAAAATATACCCTTTACGTCATTTTATTATCTATATCCAAAGCTATTCTTTTACATATTGGGGCTAATTGAGACCCAGGTGGTTTGTTATTACTTCTCAAAATAAATTAAAAAGTGCTTCATCAGTGTCTCTCCCCTCTTCAGCTCTATCAAATGTTACTTCCCAAACCCTGACTTACTAATATTTTCTTGCAAACCCATGCATACATGCAAACATCCTGACATAATCAATACTGAGTATTCCATGCAGAAATTGCAATATATTTGCATGTTTCTTTCCCCCCTTTTTTAAAATACACATCCTCCCTTTCATCCAAATATCCCCATGTATACCACAAATATAACTTATTTCTCCTTTAATGATTTAATTTAGACTCTGATATACAACAGCTAATAGACAAAGGAAACAAATTCTCTCTTTACAGAAATTAAATTCTAATAATCCTAGATAGTACTCAGATAGTACTTTCTCCAGAAATTATATGTGACCACACACATACACACTCCAACACCACAACCACCTGTACCGTTATCACCACCACTAAGTTTAGATATGATTCTCTTTAGATGAGTTCATAGTAGTCCACATTTCTTTCATCATAACATGTATCACTCTATAAATAATCTGATTACCTGTGCAAAGAATGTGATGATTGAACTGAGACTTGTTGGATGAAGAGTAATTTTCTAGAGCACACCTCTATGTTACGGAGTTCTATTAGAAATTTATAGCAGCTACACAATGGTTAAATAGGGACAAGTATTTCCATATAGGGCATACTTATAAAACATTTGCTGATCTGGCTCCTTGATTTGATGTCATTATCTCAGTCAATAGCTCTGCAAGTCCTATGTCCCCTTTTTGCATACAGATGACTCTTGTGCACCAAGAGGTTTAATGCTCCACTTTTGAAATATTAACATAACTCTTCACTGAAGAATAAACACAGTTTGCCACTTTTGCCAGGTTTTCAAGAGCTTTTAGGAAAGAGTTATTAATATGCTATTGCTATCCCTTGCCTTTCCCTAGGATAGCATTAGAAGTATATATATGTAGATATTTTAATTGTTGAAAAGATGGATATTTGAGCTACTGAAAATATCTATATATTTAAAAATTTTTATATTCACATATGATGGATATCACTTCATCATGAATGTTTAGGCACTTAATGACCTAGATTTTTTCCACTTCATAAAATAGAATAAGTAATGTACATTTTCATACTCCATTAATTCGGGTGACTCAGGTACCATTTAGTAAATTAATACTTAAGTGCATTAAATTTGATATACTTACATCAAAGTAAATTTGATGAAACAAACATACATTTGAGTGGTAGCTATACTTATTACCTATCATGTCCTTGCTTGACATCTGTACTCTGAAATCTGTTTGTATTTTTTTTCTTAAATTGAAAAGGACAAGTGCTTCTCATCTTTCATCTTACCACAAACAGGACTGGATCAAATTCCAAGGAATAGAAAGGCAATTATCATCTACCACAAAGCTTTACTTTATAATAGGGGACAGAGAGGATTTACCAGATTAAAGAAGAGAATTCCACCTCAAATTGACTTAAAGCAAAATCAAAACCAAAACCAAACAACATCAAGCTGTGGGAGAGGATTCACTGACTCACCTAATTAAAAAAAAATACTGATGTAGATTAGGCATGAATGAATCCAGGATCCAGCCATTCCATTATAATCCAATCCACTCTTGTTATTCTGTTTCTGATGTATTGACTTTAGTCTCAGGCAGATTCTTCATGCCGGAGATCTATGTACAGTTCCAAAGATAAGTGCTACATGCCCCCCCCCCCGCCCCCGTACATCCTATTGTTTTGCAAAGTAAATGAGAGTATCATGTTTTCTGATAGAGTCAGCAAAGATAGCTTCATGTTGAGAACTAGTCACTGGCAAGGGGGTTTTGTATTCTCATTTATCAGTCAGGGTGGCCTCCTGCTAGGAGGTATGAGGTTTACCCCACCCAAGCTACACAGTCTGAAAATGAAGGAAGTTCAAATTATCCACTAAAAAAAGGAATGCAGGGTGGAAAAAAATCAGAAGACTACCTAAAAACCCAACATGCTATTAGCATTCTGAACTCATCCATTCATAGAAAAGCAAATTAACCATGTAATGATAAATTAAGATCCACTTTGACCCTTCCTTATCAAGTTGGGTGACTGCATTTGGTTTTGATGAATGAAAGTTTTGTACTTTGAATTCTTCCTTTCCTTCTTATCATTTGAATCACAAATGCTCTATAGTTAGGAATTATTTGTTAAGGGTTAAATCAAGGAATAAATATTTACTTGATAAGGATTTTCTAAGCTAGACAAGTAAAAGAGCATTAAAGAATTAATTAACATACCCCTCTGCCCACAGTTTTAGATAGGAATAAAGGTGTTGCCAGTTTTATCTCTCATCCTTACAAAAAACTGCTTATACATAATTTTGTGAGATATTGTTTGTTCTGCTGACACACTTTTACATAGAATGTCCCACAAAAAGTAAAAGATTCTATTTTTAAGTGGTAGATGATACTCCTTCAAAATTGATATTCAGATTTTAAGGATTAAACTATATTTTCCATGTATTCCAAGAAGAATTGCTAAGAGAACAACAAAATATGTCCAAAATATTTAATAAGAGACTTTGGATTGAGAAGAAGCTCAACATTGTAAAACACTGAAAACAATTTTATCCAGTTCACCGGAAACCTTAAAAATGAGAAAAATACACAGATTCCTGTTAAAAATTTTGGGAAGCTTTGGTGCCTACAATCACATCTTTTCGGCTTTCTTCTGATTTTGGCTATATAGATGCAGTTGACTGCTCGGTGCACACTGACTTTGTACACAGAGGTGAGTCTGTTTTTCTGTCTCAAGGCTTTTCTCCAAAATTATACAGGAGCTTATTCAGCATACATAGCTACAACCCTGGGTGGGAGAAGAGTTAAATGTCTTTGAAGGAGCATTTAATAAATGGAAGATGAGAGATGGTGGATAAATATCTCTGCTTTGTGTAGATGAGCACAAATCATAACACCAACCACCAAGGATCTAGAACAAAGTCACACTTTTTATAATGGAGAACTTAATTCTTATAAAAGATCTTCTGAGTCTATAATAGAGACAATACCTTCTCATGAGACATTAAAGGATGGAGCTATCAAAAAAGAGCTATAAATGCATTTCTGATCCACCAGATCATAATTGTCAGCTAATCACTGTAGCAAACCATTGTACTCTGAAAATGATGCATTTGGGATTGAAGCCAAGATTGGAGGACAAATCATTTAAGTGATTTCAGTGACTATCCCAGAGCCCTCTGTAACTCACCTTTTTTACCTAAATCTAACCTTCAGCTCATTCCTTTGGCCTTGTGGCTACAGTAGGCTAGCAGAAAAACCTATGTTGGTATGAATTAGTCTCTACTTCTGCAGCTGATCTTGAGGCATTAATTGTTATTATTTCCTCTACCACCACCAATTCTAGGTTTTGATGGCTGATAATGAGGAAGATCTAGACTGGGTGGGTTGAAGAGGAAAATTATGAATATTAAATGCAGTTTCAGGAGCAATAGCGTGAGGGCTAATTTACTCTTCTTAAATTTTGATATTATCTAAACTTTAAATTGCAGCGAGGCAAAACTGGCAAAATGAGTGAGAGTGTGGATTTAGCATGTCTGGGGCCATCTAGGCAAAGCTGGAAACAAACTTTAGCAAATGCTTCTGTACAACTTTTCTGTACTCTTGTACCACCTCTGATTTTATTCACGGATGTGGACAAGAGCTTGGTACATACTGACAAGTGATACCTCAGGCATTAATAGAATGGATCTCAGGTTTTCTGCCTCAAAACTTCTCTCTGAAGGTCAAGATGCTGCTCGGGTGAAACAGGCCCAACTCTGAAGTAAGAAAATTAACTCCAGGGGCTATACTCAAAATATAGGGGAAGGGAACAAAAGCGCATATGCTTTAACCTTTCATCCTTTGGAAGAAAGGATCAGGGAGGAACTCTACACATAGCTCAGAGGCCCTATAACAATGCCCTTTGTAACACACATGTATTAACATTTTTTTCCACCTCTGTCTCATCCTACCTGTTCCATTTCCATCTTCCTTCATTTTGTTTCACCTTGCAAAGCAAATTCATACAACCAGAATAGTCTTAAGCTATACTTTTGGGAGAACCCAAAGAGTAATAGTTACAGTAATGGCTAGCATGCATTATTGTCACTGGATTGTCATTTCAAGCAGTATTTTATTATTGTTGGGAGGATGCTGAAAGGGTGGTAGCTGCCTTAAATACAGGACTCCAGTATTTTAAAAAACATCTCAGATCCACTGAAAAATAATACTTGATGGTTTAGAGGGAGTGAAGAAAGCAAAAATACCCTGTGAAATGAACAGAAGTAAAGTTCTGAACCCTACTAGCTCAGTGAGTCTTGTGAAGAAAAGATCTGTGATATGACCTCAGGGAAGGTTTCTGCTGTAGCATAGGTAGGCATGGGTGTTCGCACTCAGCAAAGTTTCTCATTGTCCACAGATAAGCTGGGAATTGCTTGACATCAAAGGAACATCTAGAGCTTCAATAGAAGGAATTTTTGTAGTAACAATATTCAGTGGATTAAAATTGCTTGCAATAATTAGACATCCCATATACTAGAAAGGAAAGTGGGAGCGGTTTCAATAATCTTATCCATATAATTTTGGCTGGGTACTCTTAATCAGGATTATATTAATTTAAAGAAATTAAATTTGAGTTTATGGATTGAGATACACTATGTTTAATGTTTTACTTGGATTAATCAATTTAGACTTTATTCAAATAGTCTTACAAGGTTGTTGTTGTTGAGGCTTTGTGTGTGCCAGGCATTTTTCTAGATCCGCAGAGTCAATGTAGGATCATCAAAGAAATGTCTTCTATTTCACATTAGAATAACAACAACAAAAAATTAGGTAAAATTCGAATATGAAATAGTATCTTTTTTTAGACTCTATATGATAGAATTGAATTTTATCAGTTCTAAGAGTCATAGTTCTATATTTGAATATAAAATTGTAATATATCTAATAATTGATGCCTTGCCATACTTTATATTTTTAATAGATTTTTTTAGAGGCACATAAAATATGTTTGCCTTACAATTGAAGTGGCTTAATTAGATCAAACCAAAAAGGATAGGATAGAACCATAGATAAGTGGAGAAGAAAATGGAGACAGAATGTTTAAATTTAGAAGATGGAAGCTGATAAATGAAGGACAAAAAGCAGAAGATGAACACAACAGGAAAATATAGAGACCTTATCAATGGAAGGAAAGGAAGAAAGTAAAGGGAAGATAAGGGCACTAGAAAGATGATGAAAGAAATCAATCCCACAAAAAATGCGACTCTAGTCAGTTACAGGTGGGAGAGATATTTCATTTCAGACAGCAGGAAATGAAAGCTTGATAGGTGAAAGCTAAATGGACTCTACCAAGGGTTTAAATGAAAAAAGTGACCGTTTTGGTAATAAAAAGGAAAGTGAAATAATTTTTTTTATTTACGTTTAAGTCCAGGGTCATTTTAGTACCTCCATGTAGCAGTGTATTTTTCAACAAACAATTATCAATATGTTAAAAATAAGATCTCTTATGTTTGCAACATATGAGCAAACGTATAACTTTGCTGTATTATATTGTACAGTTCTGAGAGTGTGTTGTGAGATGTAAATTACTTGCCTTCTTGCCTCTGGATCTATCATGTGAATGTTTGACACATATTATTTATGTTGCCTCCTTAGAGTGAGCCTTCCTAAGGGAGAAGAGAAAATCTAACATACATTCATATATTCACTCATTCATTCATTCAATCATTCATTCATTCATTCACACATGTACAATCTTTATTTATTCCTACTACTATGTTAGGCTCTGGAAATTTAGAAATCAATTAGATACAGTTCTTGTCCTTTAAAATTATGAAGTAAAAAAATAGGAGGGATAAGAAGTCAAGATCATTAGAGAGAGTGATAAATGCTGTCATTGATGTATGCGCAAAGTAGTATGTTGGGGAAAAGGGCTGGGAAGAATGAAATCTCAAGACAAGAGTGGGAGGAGGCCAATCAGTGCAGGACTAAGAGGGCAACTAAGAAAGGGCAAATCTAATTCTATTTACATTTCAATGAAGATCAGGGTGACAATTATTAATGGGCCTTTAAAAATCTTGTACCTTTGTTCCTTTCTATGTTATATTTGCCATGGTTTTTAGATAATTCGTTTTTTTTAAGAGATTTTCAAAACTGTTTTTTTTTTTCCTAAAAAGGGAGGGAAGGGCACAATTAGGAAAATATTTCAGGTGGAAAAAGGTCACCTTTTACCTACCTTCATTACACATACACCTGTGTCTTAAAGAGGCATATGCCCCTCAGATACACACACACACACACACACACACACACTTTTATTTTCTGAGGTTTTGTGAAGTTCCTTTTGGATCCTCGGAACAGAAATATACTCAGGTATATTACCCCCAGAATCAAAGAATATAGTAAAGATACACATAAAAAGCATGGAAGCATGTAAATGATTTCTGGTGCTGACCAGTCATCCTTTCTGGTATGAAACTTTGAATATGTTATGTTACATCTCAAATGGGATTTTGGATAATCCAAGATAATCTCCCTATTTTAGGTCTATAACCTTAATTATATCCACAGTTGGGCTCAATATAATTACATGAGTTAAAGCAAAGATTTTGCTTCAGCTACAGTCAAAAATGTGGCAAGAAGAAAATTCACAGAGATTTCAAGCAGGACACTGCTTTGATGCACCTTTGTTATCTCTGAGGGACCCATGTGTAATAACCAGGGAGAGGCATCTAGAAGTTAAAGATGAATCCCAGGTGACAGCCAACAGAAAAATGAGGACTTCAGTTCTACAGCTGCAAAAAACTAGATTCCACCAACAACCTGGATAAGACTGGAAGAAGATTCTTCCTCAGGGCCTCTACACAAGAGCCCAGGCCAAGCTGACACTTCTTTGATTTTGACCTTGTAAGACGGGAAGCAAAGGAACCAGCCAAGTTAATCCAGACTTCTGAACTAGAGAACTGTGGGATAATGAATTTGTGTTGTTATAATCTGATCATTTCTTTTATGATAGCAATAGAAACCTAATAAGGCCTTAAAATCACAGCCCCTAAAGGAGAGGAGTGAATAGGTGTGCTTGAATATATCCCATATATGGTGTCTTGATTGGCACAAGGCTCCAATCCATGCAGTCTGCTATACACAGCACTAATCTTTGCTCTATTAAGTTGTGGCCTTGGAAGCAAAGTCACAGACCAAAACCAATGCAATATATGCAAGGAAAACAACCTTAACCAATTTGTTCAGTAAATAGTCATTACAATCACTAAGGATTTCATATTCTACTCAGTAGAAAATCCTTAGGAAATTTGTTCTTATTTCTTATGGTAGTTTGGAATATGCCCACATATTTTCTGAAATTCCGTTCAAAAGGAAGAAGCCATCTGCTGCTTCTTTTGAGTGTAACTTGGACTTGATACTCACTTTTAAAAACTACATATATTTAAAAATAATAATAAAGTAAAAGTGTACTACTTTGGAGACTAGGTCATAAAAGGCATCACACCTTCCTGTTTGTCCTTTCTCTTGGATCATGTGCTCTGGAGGAATGTGAGGTTACCCATATGTAGCAAGCAGCCCACATAGGAGGGAACTCAGACCTCCTGCCAAGACCTTTGGGAGTGAGCCATCCTTAGAAGGGGAACTTCAGCCCTAGGAATCTTCTAGATAACAGCAATCCCATCTGACAGGTTGATGACCACCAAGTTAGAGTCCCTGAAACAGCAGAAGGTAGATGAGTCATTTCACCAAAGGTACTTAGGAATTCCTTACCAAAAGAAAATAAAAGCTAACGTTTGTTGTTTTAGGAGCTATATTTGGGGCTCTAGAGGAAAATAATATATCCTGCATGATCACAACTTCTATTTTTCAACCTCATATTTCATTCTGAATAAAATGGCATCCAGTTATTATTAATGATATTTTATAATTTTCTTTTTCATGTCCATGTGAAGTATAAAATATGAAATCAAATTATCCCAGTTTCTATACCAGAGTGCTTGTGACTTCCCATTTGTATTGCCACATTACATGCAAATAAAACCTGAAAAAATGATTTAAAGATCTGTTGGTTCAAAGTAGATTTGAGTATTTGTAATGTGATCCATCTTTCTTAAGTTGTTTGATTTTCCCCCAAACTATGATATATGGTTATTAACTGCTATACACAAATCTCCACTTTCAATGACGCCAGTAGTTTGTACAGTGAAAGAATATAGAGTGAAATAACAGGATCACTTACCACTTTAAATTAATACAGTTAAATGGAATTCAACAACTTACTTAAATTGTTTTGCTATCCAGTGTCTAACATCTGAGCTTTATTATTTTATCTGAGTTCTTTAAAGGAATTCAAAAAGGACCTTTATGTACGTGTCAGCAAAAGTAAATGATAAAAGAGTGGAAATCCATCTGCTGCATATAGGGTAGAGACTGGGTGAAATGAACAATAATTTCAGTAATAAATGAATTATGATATGTGACCTCATTATTTATAAATCTTCCCCAGACTTTGAAATGTCATATAAAGGTCAATCATGGCAGCTAATATAATCATGTTCCTTTAGCAAAGGTGCTGCCCCACAGCAAATTTCCTACTTGAGCAAAACTATTAGGGACCACATTCCATCACATATCCTTTGGCCACAATGAAATGAAGCCAGGGAAGATCAGTTGACCTAGGAGCCACCATAATGCATAAGCCCACCAGCAACAAATGAGGTGGTCTGGCATGAAAAGAATTAAATCCTCGAAGAAGGACAATGCTAGACACAAGGAGATCTTCTCTTTTGGCAATTGTAATTAGAAAATATGACAGAATTAAGCAACTCCTAATCAGAACAGACAATGAAACTGGATATTGGTGTAACACATGAAGAAGGAGAGGCAATGACAGTAAGTGGGCCCAAGTTGTGAGTGAACAGAAAATACAAATAAGCAAAAGCCAAAGACCAAGAATCTATAGAGAGTATCAGTGACAGATATAGTGAAAGAAAAATAAGAAGAGAAGACACAATGATGATAGAGATTTATAAATTTCTAATGACAAAGATATTATGTAGTGTAAAGCAGTATTAAACACTTCCATTCCTGAAGGTATATCACTGTCTCCACATGCCAAGATTTATTGCTATTACTGTTAAGAGATTTTATGTCCATTATGTCTACATGTATTTTAAAAATAGGCTTGAACTGTTTGAGTGAGACTAGGTCTGTGTTAGTAGCAACCCTAAAATAAATGCAATACAATGATGCTTACTGAGGACAAGCATTAGCACTGTTTTTCTATATCCCCAAATGGTGTGTGGATTTTCATATATGTATATGAGCACAGGCCACTCCCCTTTTCTTTCCACTACAAGTCATTATCTATGTCATTATTTGGGTCCTTATGTAGAAGAGTGTATAATTTCAAAAATACATTTTCACTACTTGGGAAAAAGTATATGAATAGTGCATTAATCAATGTCTAAAATAACTTTCAGGGCTCCTGGGTGGTTCAGAGGGTTAAACCTCTGCCTTCGGCTCAGGTCATGATCTCAGGGTTCTTGGATTGAGTCCTACATTGGGCTTTCTGCTCAGCAAGGAGCCTGCGTCCCCCTCTCTCTCTGCCTGCCTCTCTGCCTATTTGTGATGTCTCTCTCTGTCAAATAAATAAATAAATAAAATCTTTTTAAAAAACAATAAATCAAATGGCTTTCAAACTCCATGTTTGATTTTAGCAAGTACTAATTCAAGAAGTTCTGCATGTCTGTGTATGTGTACATACAGTATGGGAAAATTTGGAGCATTTAGTTTCTTTTGGTGGTGGAAAGGATAATTTAATCAATCTATTCAAATATTGCTGAACAAATATTATTCATACAACAAACTAGAGTTTAGAACACTAGATTTAAATTGGTTATAATTTTATCTATATGATCTTAGACTGTAATTCAGTCTCTGAATCTAAAAAGAATAATTTATAAAATGGGGTTGTATGACTGTGCTGCTTAATACATGGTGTTCTTATAAGAAGCAGTTCTGGAAGTACTTCATACATTTTAAAAGCATAGATACAAGACATTGGCATTGATGACTCTATAAATGACCATTAGCATGCAACCTTGGGAACAGGTTTATTACCTGCCATTTGTAATGTCCACATACCTCAGAACCAGGCAATATTGAATATTTGAACCAGGCACAATAAGTCCTATCACATATTTATCCCCAATCTAATTGCTTAATATATAATAGTATAAGAATAGTTATTATTTCCTTTTTCTACTTATTTTATCTTATTGTTTATATTTTTATTTATATAATAGCAGTTATTCCTCTTATAAGCAAAATCTTGTATTAGAGAAATAGGCTTGGTTCTCCAAAAATGATTAATAAAAAATTTCTGAATTGGAGAAAATAATGTAAACTAACTCTTTTATTCAGCTATATGATGGGCTTATTTGTTTCCAAATATATATTTAATATATATATATTGTTGTCAAATATATGTCACATTTCCTTGTTGCAAGTTGATTTCAATTAAAGAAGACAAATGTAATTATATTGTACCTTAACCACACCAAGAGTTATGATCTATTGTTTCTGTTAACTTTCCATTTCCTTTCAACCATATCATGTTCTTGGTTCCCTCTGAAAACAAATTAAGCTGCTATTTTAGGAAAACACCTTCAACTCTCCTGACCTTCTCCCATTTATCATATTTCTTCAGCCGGAGGCACCAACATTGGTTCAGCGCACATCCTTGCTTACTTCCAAAGGTGGTTGGAGGAAATCATTTTGATAAGTCTCACTTTAAAATCATGATCTCTAACATTTAGGAGGACATAATGGAATTTCCCCTTAATTTTCAGACCTCCAAAAACTCACTCTCTGTTCTCATTTGTAAATGATGATCTTTATTCCAATCTTACTAAGAAGACCAAAACAATCTGAAGAAAACTTCCATAGCCCCCCATCACCAAATCTCCATCTTTGCCTCTTCTACCACTCAGGTACTTTTCCAACCAAAGACAACCTCTTCTACACAAGAGATCCCATATCCTCTTCAATTAAAGGACGTGGCTCAAGGAATTCTCAGAAATTTCTATCTTTCCTAACAACATAATTGCATTCCGTTATATCTCCACTGTTTTTTAAAAAGTCTCTTTGACCTTGTTTCTCCATTTAGCTACTTTCTTATTACATAAAACAATTTTTGAAATTACTTTACTTTGTATATTCTCCCTAAATACTTTTCCTCCATTCTCTTTGAATCAATCAAATCAAGCGCTCATATTCATTACTTTGTCAAATAATGCTCTTGTCAGGGTTTCCAGCGACCTTCATGTTGCCAAATCCAGTAGTTAATTCTCTGTCTTCACCTTACTTGCCTGATCAGGAATATATGATCACCCCCTTCTGCTAAAATTTTGCCTTTACATGGTTTTGAAGACACATGCTTGCTTTGTCTTCCTTATTTCTCAATTATTACTTATTTTTTGCCACTTTTTTATTTCTCTCATCACTCCCTGTCCAAAAAAAAAAAAAAAATCATTGTTGCTTTCTTCTATTCTCAAGTTTTTAAATAACCATATATATGTTTATACCAATTTGGTGTCACTATCATTAAATTCTGCCCTGATTACTCCAGTCTTAAGTATATAATTATCTACATAACATACTCACTTTGTTGTCTAATGAACATCTCAAACTTAACATGTCCAGAATTCAACATGTTCTCCCTTCCCTATCAAACTGTTCTTCCTACAATCTTCCCTTCCTCTGTTACTGACAAGGCCAGCCTCAGTTGTTTTAAATAAAAACCTTGGTTGACATTCTGAATATATCCCTTTCCCTCAGAGCCCATATTCATTCTATCAACATATCTTACAGGCTTTATCTCCAAAGCTCTTTCCAAATCTGTCCACTTTTTACCACCATACCTGCTACCATCTTTATTCAAGCCACCCTCTTCTCTTGCCTCTGGATTATCATAGTAGCCTCCTAATGGTTTCCAGCTTCTTCCTTTCCCCCTTTCATTCTATTCTTAACCTTAGCCAGAGCAACTCTGACATAACACAAGCGAAATGACACCACCCCTTTGTTTTGATGTGCCCAATGCTTCTAAAATCACTAAAGTAAAACAAAACACCTTTAGCATATTGTTTTTATCTTCCTGAGATCATGCCTCATTATACTTTATTATCAATAAAACTGGTGTCAATGATATTACCTCAGAAAGTCGTGAGGATTCAATTAAGATTTGTTACCTATAAAGCACATAGTAAGAAACAATATTTAATGATTAAAACATTATTATTATTTTTGTTATCTCATGTTTGTGAGCTGGCTCCCTATTTGGTCTGTGATACATTTCTTAAGAATATCCTAATATTTCAGTATTTTCCTTTTACTTCTTGTCATTTTCCTTCTCAAAAATGTGTGATAGCATATAAATTCAGTTTTCTTGACATCTGGGACACAGAGCTAATAGAGCATTTTATTTATTATGCTCACTTCAAAAAGTTAATGTTTGTTAATTATATAATCTCTTAGATAATAAACATTTTCAGTGCCTTAAGTTTTGAAAGTGAATTTATGTAGTATATATTATGGGAGTTCAAAAGAGAGCTATTGATAAGATGAAGGAGATTTGGTGTACCTCACATTTCACAATGTACATAGGTTTTTACCTCAGCGTGTGGAAAGTCACCTGAAGATGGAATGCACTCTTATTTTTCTTAATATGTTAATAAATCAGAATATGTTGCCATTTTATTTGAAAGATGTATTTAAAGAATTTTTTTAAGATTTAGAATTTATTTATTTGACAGAGATAGACACAGCTAGAGAGGGAACAGAAGCAGGGGGCATGAGAGAGGGAGAAGCAGGCTTCCCACTGAGCAAGGAGCCTGATGCAGGGCTTGATCCTGGGACTCCAGGATCATGACCTGAGCCGAAGGCAGATGCTTAATGACCGAGCCACCCAGGTGCCCCTGAAAGAATGTTTTAAGAAGCTTGTTAACAAACACAGGCACAAAATCATTTCTACTTTTCCCTTAAGGCACCATCACTGCAGTCAAACACATACCTGCATTCAAAATTTCCAGTCAAGGCATCTTCTTATAGTACCTGTGTTACTACAGGTATTCATATGCACTCCAGCAATGATGCCTCTATTTATTATGTCTCATAATTGTGATTGATTCAAAATCACACCTGATAAATAAGAGGCAAAGTTCCCTGCCATTACTTCATTTGCTCATAATGAGATTAGTCAGGCTAAGTAGTGGAGTGAGGGAGCTAGACTCTTATTTAATGGACCAGTTGGGGAAATCAAATGGCACAAGCAAAATGTGCCTTATAATAATGAGGAAGAAATGGACATATTGGAATCTAAAGCAAATAGACAAGAAAGATTAAGAATGAAGCAAGATTAACAAATATGAGGGTAAAGTACATCAGAAAATAAAAAGTGCTTAAAAACAACAAAACAAGGTCAATAACAACAAAAAAGATTATGCAATGCAGGAAAGGCAAATATCAAGGTCGGGTCTTGTCCTATATGAAAATAGTAATGTAAACTTCAATCACTGCTCACAGAGCAAGTTAAAGAAGAGACTAATGTATTTTTGTCAGTGTCAGAATAACCATAGAGAAAAGACAATCATAGACAGCATTACAATGTTGCTTCTTGGTATACTGATGGGCACCTGTTGTCTCTGACTCTGGGAAAACAATGTAACTTAAGACCATCCTTAAGATCATTCTTTTTTTTTTTTTTAAGATTTTTTAAATTTATTTGGCACAAAGAGAGTGAGAGAGGGAACACAAGCAGTGGGAGTGGGATAGGGAGAAGCAGGCTTCCTGCTGAGCAGGGAGCCTGATGTGGGGCTCAATCCCAAAATCCTGGGATCAGGACCTAAGCTGGAGGAAAATGCCTAATGATTGAGCCACCCAGGTACCCCATATATTCCACCAAAATTAAAATGGTGCTCATTATGGAGATGGATGTATTTGGTAGCTCTTATATTAGTACAGTGAATTCATGTTGCCATTTTATCATTGGAGGGGAGATTTTTGGTAAAATTGCCATGAAGTTTACTTACTTATAAACTTACTATTATAGGTAAATTTAGACACCAAACACTATTTCTACAAAAAGGAATTTCTTAACAAGCTTTACTTAGTATCTGAGTGATGTTTACATGTAAAGAATGGAATATAATTAGTCATTACTAATAATTAGAAGCAAGGTAATCAATTCAAGGATAAATCAATTTTGGGCAGATCATAAAAAATATTTGTTAAGATTATCATATCATAAATCCAAATTACCTTCCATATTTTCTTGATCTCATTAAGAATTTCTTTATCTATAGATAATAACTTCATGTATGAAATTCAAATTTAGGATTTCTCCAAACACACACACACATATACATATGAAATTTATATATCCATATTGTCACTTTTGAGGAAGATTCCCTTTATTGATGAAGGTGAAGAAGAGAGAAGAAGGCCTAGAGTTTGAATATGGAAGCAGTAACACAGATAAAAGATAAAACACATTTATTGAACATCCACTATATATCAAGAATTGCATATTTCTTGTAAATGTCCCAGCTAATCAATGAGGCATGACACTTTTATCTGTTAAATAGATGAGTAAAATGAGGGTTAGCAGTTAGGAGATGGATACAAAGTCACAATGGCATTAAGTTGGTATTTGAACTCAGACTATTATGACTCCAAATCCCTGTAATTAATATAAATTACACAGCTTCTAAGTCACCCTTCTTGTACCTTCTAAAATGGCCTGGGTCAAATTACTTTGGTTTTTACCTCCAAACCTGCAAAATATAAGAGGTTTTACAGTCCCAAATTGCATCTGGAGAAAATACATATGTGAGGGCAAATACACTGCATTAGTAAGCAAACATCATCTTATTAGAGTCCAACAAAATCATAAGCAATTTAAGCCAGGTAAGCAAGAACTTGAAAAGCAGAATATTAAATCTAAATTTAAGTGAGCAAATAGCAAACATCTTATTGCATAATTCATGATAATAATACCCAGAGGATTTGGTCTTTATCAATGGAGATCTTCTAAAGCAAAATGGGAAAAAATCATACTTTTTCTGTTCTTGAAGGAGTATAGCAAACAAGGGGTTATACTATATACAAAATAAGAATAGCCTGCTCCATGCAGACTAAGTCACCAGAAAAGAAAAAAAAAGCAAAAACAAAACTGGCCAGCTGGCGCAAGGACCTTCCAAGTTCCTGATGATCAATCGTGTGTGTGTGTGTGTGTGTGTGTGTGTGTGTGTGTGTGTGTGTGTTACAGGAGACTGAGAAAGAGAGAAGGATCTATCAAAAGATCTGGGGTGTTTCATCACTAACTGGTCAATATATCATTAGACACTGACCTCCATTTAGAAATCTCCATTTTCATCTGTGTCCACAGAGCTACTATTTTACATCAGTGTTAAGGGTACCCAATCTGCATATCTACACCAGACCTCCCTCCTCAGCTCCAAATTTCTATTCTCAAATTGTTATTAGTGTCAATTCTCCTTGTGGATTTTTTTGTGTTCTAATTTTGAACTAGAAGTTGAAATAAAGTAATTGATTCATGTATTAAAATAACAGTGAATTACTTTCCTGAGATAAACAACTTTCATAACTCTCACTTCAAGAAAATTACTTCAAGGAAATAGAAAAGATGAATATCAAACATAGAAATTTTTTTTTAAGATTTTACTTATTTCTTTGACAGAGAGAGAGATCACAAGTAGGCAGAGAGGTAGGCACAGAGAGGGGAGGAAATGGGCTCCTTGCTGAGCAGAGAGCCCGATGCAGGCCTCAATCCTAGGACCCTGGGACCATGACCTGAGCTGAAGGCAGAGGCTTTAACCCACTGAGTCACCCAGGCGCTCAAATATAGAAAACCTAAAGTATCAGTCTTTGCACTAACAGCTTAGATTCTCTAAATTTTCAAGTGATCTTAACCTTGAAAATATTATTTTGACTTAAGTTGAATATGAAGACTCCATTTCCTTGCTATTCAAAAGTGGCTGTTTTAGTTGCCATAAGAATAGAATAATAATTGAATGAAAGAAAGAAAATGAAAGGAAGGAATAAACAGGCTAAGTCTCATTTATCTACAAGTCTTATAAACACTAACAAAGTATACCAGCTTGATAAAGAAAACCCCAGACATAGACATATTTTCCTATCTTCACTGTGTGGGGAAAAAATAGGGTGAGATAAGTCTAATCTTCAGAAACAGGTTTAAAAAAGTCAATACTGCAGCTTGATAAATAGAGGATAGAATTTTGAAAGGTTATGGAATCTTCTTTCCTTGAGGTCATTAGGAATAAGATTCTCATTCTCAGGGAGGGCTCAGATGTGTTTTACACTGAAAACAAGAGAAGCGCTAGGTGAAACTCAAGGTGACTTTCCATCCTATTTTCGTATTCTAAGGAATAATGCATTTATTTTTGAAACAATATTTAGAAACAAATACGAAGAAGTCACAGACTGAACCAGCTGGCAAGAGGAAGAAAATGTTCCAATAATTCTTGTAAAGCAGCAGGGAAAGCAGGTTATTATGTATGTGAGTAAGCAAGGGAAATAGTGGCTGGGCCTGATTATGCCCCTGCCCCAAATGGACATGGCACTGCTACGAAGAAACTCCATCTTATCTTCAAAATGAGTGTGAACTGAAGTAATGTAAAGAGGAGTTAGCCAAGCACAGCTTATCAAAATCCATCAGAAAGCATTACACTTGGCATTGTGCTTTGTTCTGTATAGGATCAAATTAAATGAAACCTGTGCCTTACTCTCCAAGATTCCAGCTTTCATCTGTCAGTTACACTTTGGCCTGTTCTTCTGATATTAAACAATAACAATAACAACAAACCACAATAACAACAAAAAAAAGAAAAACAACAACAAAAAGCCCTTCAATACTCAATTAGAGTATAAATTTTTTGTTATGGAAGCACCTCTTACTGGTTCAGTACAACTAAACCTGTGACTTCCCATTTAGATAAGTGTGGTCAAGATATAAGGAAAGTATGGGGGAAATAAATATACAGAAAAATTCATCTTCTTTGTCAGACACAAAAATGCACACGCCATGCCATTTTTTGCACAAAGGGGAATAAATGGTTTTAGTATTGGATAACCATCAATATTTTAATGAGATTTTGTGTCTATATGTCCTATCCTATGGATGATATAAAAAATTCCTGAAGTAGTGGCAATGCTAATGAGTTTATCACAATGTGCTATTGCTTTAAGTATATCCAACACATCTCCCTATAATGACTCCTTCACAGTCTCACAAGGGAGAATGGAATCATTTGTGACAAACTTACATTGACGAGGACAAATTCTGATGTGAACTTTGCTAATGGGGTTTCATCTTATGATGGATATGAAATGTGGGAGGTCAGCAACACCATCTTAGTTGAAGGAGAACATAAGGACACACTATTTATCCATGTTCAAAATTCATGAACAGAAGACATTCTGTTTTCAATCATGATAAACTGTCAGCAGCAAACTCACGGAAGGGTATTTTCAAGTTGGTTCTTTCTGAATAGTCATTAAACTGACACATATATCACTTTGGTTTTGACATTTGAAAAACATACAATACCTTTATACTGAAGACTAATGAAGTTTAATTTGCTATTTTGCTGTTCAGGTGTATTCACCCTGATGTATATCCCTGATGTATATGTGATACATAGGTCCCCACTCTTCCAGCTGAGGCACAGGAAGACCACAGTCGCTCCTGCACATGGGCCAGCACACACTTCATGGCACAGGGAAAGCAGAGACAAAAACACCTAAAGATTCATAGAATTTTAGTGCCACAGTAAAATCAGAGCAAGCTGCTGGCTTTGTTTATCCTGGTATTGTAGTATGTTTTGGTATTATTCAATGAAAGGGTCAATCAGGAAACCTAAGTAAGAGGCTCTACATTAAGTCCACCTTTATCCTTTAAGAGTGGCATACACATCTGTCGAGACAAGGAAGAATGGCTGTGAGATGTTTAATTAAACATTCTATGGACCCAGTTTCCATGCCCTCATATAGTAAGGCTAGAAGCCTACAAAAAGAGTTTTAGAAAGTGTATGTTAGGGGTGCCTGGGTGGCTCAGTGGGTTAAAGCCTCTGCCTTCGGCTCAGGTCATGATCTCAGGGTCCTGGGATCGAGGCCTGCATCAGGCTCTCTGCTCAGCAGGGGGTCTGCTTCCTCCTCTCTCTTTGCCTGCCTCTCTGCCTACTTGTGATCTCTCTCTGTCTGTCAAATAAATAAATAAACTCTTAAAAAAAAAAAAAGAAAAAAGTGTATGTTGGGATATCGAGAACCTCAGAATCTTATTATTTAAGCCAACAGCAAGGCAGCAGGAGAAGGCTTATGGCTGCACTTTTAATGTAGGACTTCCACAATTTTACAGGATCATACATGGGCATTAGCAAGGTGCGAATGGCAGCCTCCCTTTCTCAGGGGCCCCTGGCATTATGTTTGCCACTTTTGGCTCAGAATATAGTGTAAGGTATCATCCTTGTGAAATGGAGCTGGAAAGGAGAACAGAGTATGCCAAGTTGTGGAGCACCAGTTAGATGATCAAAGAGGGATTTGACAACTGTGTGAAGGCAGCTCGAATTCTCATAATTCAGACAACATCATCTAAATCCTGCTTGTTTTCCATTTATGAATGTCTGTGGATCAAGAATAACAGTATCCCAGGAACACAGATACAAATAAAAACATCAAAGCCTCCTATAGTTGACCATGTGGAACCAGAATTTGGGTGTCTTAACTCCCAGACTAATGTTTCCAGCTTTTAGGTTCTCTGTCATTACCCAGAGGAGCACTTCTAATACAAACATGCATATTGAAGACACCAGTCGGCCTGTAGGAGATGGGCTAAGTGCCCTGTCCGTATCCCTCTGAATCTCCCTTCAGTCAGTTTACACATCTCTCTATTTCTTTTCTTTCTAGAACACTAAATGGCTGCTCTGCCTTGAGGCCAGGTGCACAAAAGGTATCTGTGAATTACCACCTCCTACTCTCCAGCCAAGTTTTCCCTCCATCCCCCACCTTCTCGATCTTTTACCTCCTGGCCCACACAGGTACCTAAATATCCAGACCCCTCATACCTCCACAATGTTTTATTGCATTTCCCAGGATTTCCTTATAGGATTAATAACATTCTTTTTTTCTCCCTCTTCCTTTACTGGCTTTATTTCCCTTCTTCACCTCCCTGTGTTTCATGCAACTTTAAGACAAACTATATGCATTTACATTCTTTTCTCAGGGTCTGTTTTGGGGAAAATTCAATGACATCATTCTATGACTATTTTCTTAAATTAATTTTTCATGGAATAGAAATTAGGAAAGCTAAACATACATGCTTATTAAAGGAATAAATGAATTACAATGATGTATATAAAAGTAGGTGAATATGTTTTGAAGGAGGCTTGCCAGATTCTATTTGTCTAGCTAAATAGCTAGAAAAAAAAAAGAATTAGAAAATAATGGAGGGGAACTTTGGTTATTTCTATTCTATTATTTCTCTAACTATTTGGTTATTTCTTTTGACATCCTTTTGACATCACTAAAAATGTATGAAATAAACTTGAAATATCTTTCCTTTATTAAAGATTTTCTGTAATGTGGTGGACATCCAACTATAAGCAGAATATATTGGAAATTTTAAATATAAATAAACAGCTTTGTTTGGAAGTGAGGATGGGTTCTCCATAAGGATTCCATCTGTTTACACACAGAGATAGAGAAATAGTCCCAGATATAATGCAATGATTAAAGGGAAGTGATGCATTGGAATATATGATGATAGACAAATTAAGCTTGTTGTAGAGGTTCACTATGTTATTACTAAAGTAATGACATGGAATGTCTTATTTACAAATGGAAAGTAGAACTATTATGATGAATAAAGAAAAATAACACAGTAAATAAAAATTTAGATCTTTCACTTCCAGAAACAGATAGTGTATTACTTGAATATTAGCATAACCTAACTAGGCTTTTCAATATTGCTGTTTTGTTTGTAACTTTTGGACCACCACCTCAAGATGTAATCAGATATTCATGTCACCATTACAAAGAAAAGAACCTGTCTACCTCATCATTATCCCATAAAAATACACAGAATATTTGTTTAGAAAATAAATTTAAGAAATACCAGACAATGCACATCTCTGCAATGTTCAGTTGTCTTAATTATCTTACACATAGCATTTATGTACTGTTATCACATAAATTCTGGACAACTAAACCTCTGATATATTTGACTTCCTCTAATCTTTACTGGCACAATGGAAATCCAGGCCATTTGTATATAATGGCTGCAATCAGAATTTGTGTAGTAGAAAATTTAGAATAACTCAAGCAATAAAGTTTTCAAGTGAAAGTAGAGAGAAAATGAGAGACTATTACTGAAAGTTTGTGTGTGTGTGTGTGTGTGCGCGCGCGCACGCGTGCACGCACATGCGTGCACACACGTGCATTCCTATTCAAAGCATTGTTCTTTGCTTTAAAACTCTAAGGTAATGTAATCATTTCCTCTTAATAAGTAATTCAAAGCTAATATTTGCCTTTATTATCTAAAATGAAATAATTTAGCATGCTTCCTATCATTTTAAATCTGTCTGATAACTACTTCGTATTTTAATTGAGAAGGTGCCTGGAGATAGAAGAGGAAGAAAAAGGAAAGTTATGACATTCATATATATATTTCATTGTAGATATATGAAAAAAAATACACTTTTCTAGTAATTGTGAAGGCTACATGGGGGTAGTTTGCTCATGATATTACCATGCAGGAAGAATCATATCTAAGAATTGCCCAACATATCTGAGATTAGGAAGTTTTTAAAACGTCATTAATTTTAAATGCACAAAAATGTCCTATACCTAGAAAATAATAATGAAAGTGTATTTCTCTGCCTTCATTTGATATTTAATTTATCATACCAAGGCTTCAGGAATTAAAAGGAAAACTAGGATTTCAGTATTTCACTGGGATTTCAGTGACCCAAACTTAAATTTTTAATGTTTTACTAAGTCATAAAAAAAGATCTTACAATATATGGGACCAAGTCATTCTAAGAAATAGATAAATTTTAAATATATATTATTAAAAATTAGAATTGTTAATAAATAAATCCTTCAAACTATAAAAAAACCTTTGTATATAATTAAGGTATCTTTCATATTTCTCTTATATGTTCATGTTTATGGTATTTTCATTTATATATCAACTGGACACAATATTAAAATTGTAGATACTCTGTATAATATTTTAGTTTTTTGGACAAGTCAATATAATAGATTTTATAAACTATTTGTTATCTTATTTATTAAATATTTATTGAGTCACTGTTTTTGGTAGGTATGATGCTAAGCCTTGAATATGCAATGGTGACATCTTTTTCCAGCTTTATTAAAATATAATTAACAGATAAAAATTGTATATATTTAAGATGTACAACATGATGATTTGATATACATGTATAGTGTAAAATAATTACTATAATTATGCTAACATATCTCATAGTTATCTTTTAAAGATATTTTCATTTATTATTATTATTTTTAAGATTTTATTCATTTGTTTGAGAGAGAAAGCTAGCATGAGCAGACTCCCCGCTGAGCAGGAAGCCCCATGGGGTTCAATCCCACTGAATCCCAGACCCTAGGATCTTGACCTGAGCCTAAGGCAGACACTTAAGCACGTAACTGACTGAGCCATTCAGGTTACCCTTAAATAGTAACATTTTAAAGCAGGCAAAATTCTTGTTTTCATGGAACCTGCAGCCTCTGTTACAAAAGAAAAAAAATATTTTCTTGGTCTTTTCTTTGTTAGTGTCCAGTAATTTAACTGGGGTTCTGTTTGTGTTTTCCACATATCTACAGCAACCTTATACTCATGTCTGACCACTAAAAGAAAAGTACATTCTCAGTACTAACACAGAAAAATTATCATTTAATTATTAATAAGCCCTACAAAGAGTCAATTAGCTAGCCACGTCAGTGTAGGAGAGTGCTTTATATTAGTTGATCTGGTAATTAAGGGGTAACTGAATGTTCAGTTGAATTATTTAAATAAATGACCTATTTTTATTTTTAAATTATGTTAGATGAGTTTTAAAATGTCAAGATTGAATTCTAAGCAAAGATGACACAGATATGCCTCTTTTAGGCGCCTAGTTCATTTTAATTGCATTGACACACTGTTTGAAACACTATGACACCTCTCCAGTCTGTAGAAGTCTGGGATGGAGATAAATCCACAGGAGAACACAAGTCACAGCCCAGTGGATCTAGGAAGAATCGAGCTTACTTAGAAACCTATGGCCATCCAGTCTAATGACCTCTTCTAAACTAAGGTGGATAATAGAATTGAATTTCAAATACCACTTGAATTTTATCGGCATGAAATATCACAAAGATACAAAGCAGAGACTAAAGATTCAAACTGAAACATTTAAATAGCAAAATTCAATTTTTAAGATTTAAGTCATTCAGCAAGTGATAATTACAAATTTCACAATTTCCCTCTGGTTTTCAGTGAGGAAAATAAAACAGTAAACTTATCTATAAAATAAGCTCTGTTTGGATTCTTCAAATGTATGTTATATTGCAAAGAAAATTTTGACACAAAGAAACCTGAATTCTAGCTCTGAATGCTATTAACATTTGGCAAGTAACTTAACATCCCTAAAACCCGTTGTCCTAACCTATGATAATGAGAAAATACTCCATATATGTATTTTTAAGGATTGGAATCAGAATAATTCTGAACAATATGTGTTACACCATTGTGATCCAGTGAATTAAAAAAATACACACGGAGATTGACATAAATAGAATGATAATCTTCATTTCCAATTTGTATATATAGATACAGCTCATGTCATTACATCAATTCTATTATTCAGTTTTGTGACTTCAGAAGTGATTAAGATTTCATATTCTGTTCAGGAAGCTTGAGTATTTCCCTGAGAAGTGATGACTCAGTTGAGATCCAAAAGCAGAGTAGGATAATGCCAAATGGAAGTGGGGAATTCATGCCAGGCTGATGTTAGACAGTATTTCTGTGACACTATGGAGGGTGTAAAGAGCAATCACAGAAGCAACTGTTGTTGCAGCAGAGGAATCCGGGGGGATGCTGATGAATGATCAGGTGTCAGATGAGTAAGGAAGGGACAGACCATGAGAAATACTCTAACCTAGGAATAATGGGAAGTTTCTGAATTATTTTTACTAGAGTTACAAAATGATCAACCTTGCTTTCAAAATGATTTCATGGGCTGTAATATTGAGAATGGTTTGAGTTACAAAATAGTGATAGATAATGTGGAAAGAACTAGTGATGATATATTGTAGTAGCTGGAGAAATAACGTACCAGATCATGACCCAAATCAGAAGTCGAAAATGTGTCTCTCAGAATCAGCTAGATTTAACCTGCAGGACCAAACAATATCGGAATTTCTGTAGCTGAACACAGCAGAGGTTAAATTTTCACTTATGTTACATAGCTCTTACAGGTCAGCTGCAACTCTGTCCCTTGTCATATTAGTTTTGGGTCCCAGCTGATGGAGCAGCCTTTATCTGGAGGGCTGCTGGTAGTCCTGGAAGCAGGAAATTGGCCGAGGGTATGTTGGCTCTTAAAGCTTCTGTGCTGCAGTGACACATGCCATTTCCTCTCATATTTTATGAGCAGGTCACAAAGTCAACACTGACATTAATGGAATGGGGAAGTATCAGGGAGAGGTACTGCAGGAAAGTATACTGGCATGGCTAACAATCTACCACATGGTAAGAAGGTTAGTCTTTATCATGGACCCTATGGGGAACAAATAATCAATCTCAGATACAAATGCATTTTAAGGTAGTACATATATATAAACGCATCAAAACTAAGAAAGGACTATACAGAAGTCAGTACCTATTACTCATTTAATAAACCACAACAAGCCTACTATTCTGCTTTCTAGACTTTGTGCCTTAAAAAACATAATGGCTACATACATATACATATATGTGTGTATATAATTATAGGGTGGCAATATGAATCAGACAATCCCAGTAAACTCTCTGATTCATAATGTCACCCCATTATTATAACTAAAATTATCCAAGGTATATTGTGTTGCTTCAAACAAACCAGTAATACTGGATGGAGGCTGTATTTTCAGACTTGGTCTAGCTGGTTCCACTAGGCCTATTCTATTGTTTTTGGCAAATGTAATGCAAACTATACCTGTTTATCCTCCCACTTAAGTTTGTTCAGGCTACATCTCTTACTCTATCAGTGAAACTCTAGGTAGGCAGTAGATGTTTCAGATTTCAAATTCCCCAATCTTGAATTAAAACTTTTCTTTTTTTTTTTTTTTTTAAAGATTTTATTTATTTGACAGAGAGAAATACAGCCAGAGAGGGAACACAAGCAGGGGGAGTGAGAGAGGGAGAAGCAGGCTTCCCACCGAGCAGGGAGCCCGATGTGGGACTCGATCCCCGGTCTCCGGGATCACGACCTGAGCTGAAGGCAGTCGCTCAACCAACTGAGCCACCCAGGCGCCCCTGAATTAAAACTTTTCTTAAGACTGTTGTTTTTCCTTTCATATTTCAAAATTCTTGAATTTTCATACATTTATTTTTTATTTTTTTAAATAGACTTTAAAAAAAAGATTTTATTTATTCATTTGAGAGAAAGAGAGTGAGAGAGAGCATGAGAGGGGAGAAGGTCAGAGGGAGGGGAGAAGCAGACTTCCCATGGAGCTGGGAACCTGATGTGGGACTCATTTCTGGGACTCAAGGATCATAACCTGAGCTGAAGGCAGTTGCTTGACGAGCTGAGCTACCCAGACGCCCGAATTTTCGTACATTTCTATTAATGCATACATTTCATAGTAAAGAGTTTTCAGGATAGAATATTTCAGGGAGAGGCATTGCTCAAGGTCCTTGGGTACAGAGCTGCATAGTTTGTGAATGCATTCACATTATAGCCATTATTTACTAATGACATAATCAACACTACCAAAATAAATGGCTTCCATGATTCAGCACTTAAGAAAATTTCAAACATTTATTTTAAATATAAGTAAGAAACTAGTGAATATAATTATGGGTCTAGTGTAACTAGAATTTGTGTTCACAATGACAACAGACATTAGTCATTAACTGGGAAAATCTCAGGGTTACTGTCTACTCTGGTGTAGACACTGATTCTGTTTCTGACAGGGTTCATTTAATGAGTCATTTATTTTATTTCAAACTTAACTGCATTGTCAATGTAAGCAATGAATGTGGTTGCACATGTTTATGTCTGGGTCCACTGGTGAATCCAGACATGATCTGTGGGCAATGACATGCACATAAAAACAATGAACACTCACATTATTGGAAAAGGGAGTGATGTTTGATGTTCTTGCTATGACAAGAGGAAGCCTATCAGTCAATGAATGACTTTGTCATGCTGTAGTAATTCAATTAAAAGCAGATTTTAAAATTTTGTTCTTTGAGGAATATTTCAGCTATGAGATAATAAAGACAGAAACTGGAACATTACTAATGACTATAAATATATGCCATCAAAAAAGTTATAAATGTCAATTTATGTAAATTTTAAAGATTTATTTATTTATTTGAGAAAGAAAGAGTGTGCACAAGCAGAGGTGGCATGGGGAGGGGAGGGTCAGAGGGAGAGGGACAGAGATCTTAAGCAGGCCCCATGTCCATCATGGAGACTGACCCAGGGCTCAACCTCACGACCCTAAGATCATTACTTGAGCCAAAATCAAGAGTAGCACTCTTAACTGACTAAGCCACCCAGGTGCCCCAATTTATTGTGAATTTTAAGTAAATTTTTTGTTTGTGTGTTTTTTTGTGTGTTTGTTTTTAGCTGAACTAGTAGGTATAATATCGCAATCATCTATGTTTATCATTTAAATTGTCAAAAAAAAAAGTGCTTGACTTCCCATAAAGAGCTGAGTGTAAATGGAGCATACTCATAAAATGCTGGGCATGGGTGAGTCTGTGACTTGGGTAGACAGACTAACATGGGGCAAACACTGTGGTTGACCAAAGCAGTGAGGATCTAGTTAAGTGGGAGATCAGGCTCTGATTTTGGTTCTTGGTTGGCTCATTTTATACTAAGGAACTTAACCTCCGAGTAAAGGTCTAGCCATTGTCCCAGTTCCTGGGATGTAAGCTCTAAACCTTTTGACCTTCCTAAGTGATGGGAGTGCCTGTTATTGAGGGAGGGTCCCTCTGACCAGACCTGATAGTACATGTTAACAAGTTCATTCAGGATGGACTCCTCAATAGTTATGCTAGGGAGATGATGGAGAGTGACAGCTGGCCACACAAGATAGAATAACCTTGTGACTAGGGAATGGGTCTTGAGCCACATGAGACTGCTGCAGAAGGTGGGGGCATCAGAGATTGAATTCAACCATGTGGGTAATGAATCAATATCTATTTAATGAAGCCTCCATAAAAACTCTCAGGTTGAAGTTCCCGTGAGGCTCTGGTATTAGAAATACTTCATACATATTGCCACACACTAATGCTTAGAGGCGTAAAGCATCCTTGAAGATAATGGAAGCTTCACATTTGGATACCTCCCAGAGTTCACTTTATGCATCTCTTCATTTGGCTCATTCTAATTTGTATTCTTTTACTATAATAAAATTATAATCATTAAGCACAGCACTTTTTGGAGTTCTGTCTTTTAAGTGAAGTATTAAACCTAAGGATGGTTGAGGAGAACTCTGAATTTGTTTTTTGTTTTTTTTTTTTGTTTTTTTTTTTTTAATTTATTTGACAGAGAGAAACACAGCTAGAGAGGAAACACAAGCAGAGGGACTGAGAGAGGGAGAAGCAGGCTTCCCACAGAGCAGGGAGCCTGATGTGGGACTCGATCCTGGGTCTCCAGGATCATGACCTGAGCCGAAAGCAGTCGCTTAACCAACTGAGCCACCCAGGAGCCCTGAGAACTCTGAATTCGTAGCTAGGTAGTCTGAAATGATAGTGGCTCTAGGGAATAATTGCCCAAATTACAAGTGGCATCTGAAATGAAGGCAGCTTTGGAGACGTTTCCTTAAGACTTCATGTTTTGACTAAACTATGTGACAGTTAAGAGTAATCCTGAGTTATAGTATTGGGTAAAACAGGAATTATGCTCAGAGAAATTAGATACCTGATTATCAGAACTGGGTTGCAAGGGATACAGATTCAATGGCTTTGTTTGGGTCATATAGTTAGGATCTGGCTAGTCATTTTATACTCTGAGGCCCATCTTCATTGCCCTGACCTCAGCTTCATTGTTTAATCCTTGTGTATTTTTGGCTCAAGCTACTTCAGATTTAGCTTTTGCTTATATAATGAAGTATGTTACTTAATAAATCAACAGAGAGGATTCTCAGAGCAAAGACGGTATAATATGTATATTTGTTGTTCAACAGTAATAGAAAACTTAATTGTCCTGTAAGCTACAAGTTAGCTTACATAATAGTCTATGAAATAGCCAGAAAATGTCCTTGATATAAGCCAATGCTGGAAAACTATCATAAACACTTCATCAATACTAAATATAAATTAAGTTTGTATTATCATGATAAATGGAAAATTGTGTATCGATACAAATCAGGTCTTTTTAAGTATATACACTTGAAGTCTGTCTTTTAAATATATAAAATATGTTTTTTTTAAATATTTCATATATTTGAGAGAGAGAGAGAGAGTGTATGCATGTGAGCAGGGAAGGGGCAAAGGGAGATGGAGAGCAGACGCCCTGCTGAGCAGGGAGCCTGACAGAGGGCTCCATCCCTGGACCCTGGGATCATGACCCGAGTCAAAGGCAGACACTTAAATGACTGAGCCATCCAGATGCTCCTATAGCATGCATTTTTAAAAGTATATGCATATATTTTAAATATACACATTGTATACATTTGTACTAATAGTATTTAATTAAATAAATTTATATGCATTCAGTATATGTATCTTAAGTACATGTACATATTTTAGTAGTATGCATTTGGAGTAAAATTTGAATAAATTAAAAGATTAAATATGGTTATGATAATTAAAGATATAGTATGATAGCAATGTTTCCAAGTTGATAACTTTATGAAGAAAATAAAATTATTCTCAAGTATATATGCACAGACACACACACATATATGCAATACATACAGACATACAGATTCACAGTGAGAAATGACCAATTAAATTAGATATGTCTTTAAGGAAATGTTTACAATATTATTATTTTCTATTATTTTATAAACTTTTCAATGTAGGAAGAAGTGTTTTCTGTTATGTTCTCAAAATCTAATCCTATTGAGTACTACCTGCAGATGTGGAAGGATAATTTACATGATACATAAAATTTCAAAATCAGGAACATGTAAATCATGTTTATAAGAATCTTTTAAATAGGATGGTACAAACGGGTTGGCAAAGTGCTCCTAAGGAAACTGAAGACCAAATGGAGGACAAAGTAGACTATAGTGTACTCTAAGTACATATTTCTGCAAGGCCAAAATCAAGAGTAGCACTATTATTCGTATTTGACAAGAGGAAACAATCAGTGTGTCATGATGAATGCTAGGATTGAGTAGCTCACCTTCAAGGTGTGTTTAGGTTTACTGGAGTAGGGGCATTATAGCAAAATAATGGACTGTGTACCTGAAGACGATAGATTTAATTGAAAGATGCTGGCTGCATGGCAGTATATTCACCTTCTTCAGAAAAGGCAACAGTGTCCTTGAATGTGAAATAAAAATAGTTGCATTCTGGTTTTTTAACCCCTGATCTTACTTGAGCAAATGATTTTTTTTTAATATTTTATTTATTTGACAGAGAGAAACACAGCCAGAGAGGGAACACAAGCAGGGGGAGTGAGAGAGGGAGAAGCAGGCTTCCCACTGAGCAGGGAGCCCGATGTGGGACTTGATCCCGGGTCTCCAGGATCATGACCTGAGCCGAAGGCAGTTGCTTAACCAACTGAACCACCCAGGCGCCCCTGATCAAATGATTTTTAAACAGCTTGAGGAATGAATCCACATGCATATCTATATGAAAAATATGCTAAGCACATCAAAAGCAAGGTTGTACACTTTAGAAGAATTATCACCTGACACTGTTCACAGGGTTAAAAAAAGATAAGAGTATAAAACTTTTAAACCTCATTTTCACAGGTAATTTATAGTCATCAGCTTCAGGTATTTAAACAGCTAAAGAACTAATGAAGCACTGGTGACTGAATACCTATTGCTATATTCCTATTATTTTTCTTCTTAAGCCTTAATGAGCTGTAATTACATTTGCTAGTATTTCGTCTCAAACATGCTCTATTATAACAAAGACTCGTGACAAGGAGCTGTATCTCACTTCATGAACACCAAACTTACTGCAGATATGTAAATGAGAAGCTACAGAGCTAGAGAAGAGCCTGGAGATATTAACATCTGTGTGAATGAAGCAGCCATTTCACAACCCAGTGGACCTTAAACACAGCAGACATTGAAATCTGTTCAGTACATGGGGTAGATTTTTAAATGTGTTCAATTACTGCTTGTCTCCCAGCTGCTGTCTGAACATAGCTTCTGTAATATTAGGGAGTCTACTTTGACATCACTGGCATTAAAGATCATGTCCTTGATTAATAGTTACTATTGGACTAAATGGCTATTTTAAAACCCTGAGTACAAATTTGCTTTGCACAAGCTCAAAGCCTCTCCTTTCTGTGAAGAGGTCAGGATGCATGTACTAAGAAGGGAGACATGAGAAGAACTGCTTCCAACAACTTTGGTTATTTTTTTTTGGTGTCAGTTTGTGAATGGATATTCCATAAGTCTGGTTTTTACATGAATCTATTTCAACAACAAAAAAAATTTAAATTAATGAATGTTTTAGTGATATACTTCAAAAATCAAGAGCATTTTTGAGTAGAAACAGTTCAATCATAAGAAGGAAATAAGCACTTTGAAAGATCATGTTTACCTCTCTTCAAGACAATTTTTTAAAACATCCCCTTAATGTCTATTTAAATATAAATAAAATCTTCAGGAAATTTGTGACTATTTTTTAAGCTTTGTGAGGCTAGTACATTAGGAATATTTTGAGGACCAGGAATACATGTGAAAGATTTAATACTTAGTTTTCAATTACTGAAACACAATGATCATAATTTTTTAATTAATAACATCAAATTGATATGCCATATAAGTTATAAGAACCTTTCACAGTATATCACAAATTCCACTCTATTATTGATTTGAAAGTTTGCAACTGCTAGTTTCTCCAATATAATTGACAGAAAAACATTCTCTACTCCTAACCTTTTTATCAAAACCATTATTGGTGCTGAATATTTGCAAAAATGCCACTGCTGTAATTTAAAATGTCAATTTCATGGCTTTATGGGTATATAATGTTAGTAAATTAGCATTATTTTCTTTATGTTTGATGCCTTCGCAATTATAATACACTATTTCATCATTAGCTACATTTAAAAAATCCAGGTGACACATACTTTAAGGTTTATACAAATTATTGTAAAAATGTCCTATACATTAGGCTGAAAGAATCCAGGGTATGTAATAAATATTTTAAACGGTCACTGAGACTACTTAAACTCCACCATTTACTTCAATGATTGAGAGACTCCTTAGGCACATTAGGGATGATAGGTGGCATATGAATCATCAGCTTTGTACCTGTATCAGGCCACATGACTGAGTAAGGACATTGGATGGTACAATTTCAGAGGCTATAACTTCCTCAGAATTATGTTGCAAGTTATTTTTATTACTTCCAAAGCATTTCTATAATGTCATTTCTTGGCCTTTAACAGATTAATATTTTTATTTCCACCATGTGAAAGGGTTGTCGGTTTGTATGTAAAATAAGTTGGAGTTAATTAGTAGAGCTAAACTTTGAGGAAGCCTGTGTAGGTGACCCAGGATTTGAAGGGTATTATGTTAATCATAACTTTTGGAGCTCAAACCTCTTCATTTCTCCTAAGATGTTGAAAATTTGTAGTGAAAAGGTATAATAGAGATTTTAAAACATGATAATAAGTCAAACATAATCATTACTTTATTTGAGGCAGTATGCTGCTGATTGTCAAAGGTCAAGTCTGTCAAATATCTCAAGAAAAATATTTCCCTCAAAAGAGAATTCCATATAGTACAGCCAGTTATTTCATCTGGTATTGATGTATTCCAGCAAAAGAGGTTATAGAATTATACTCCTATTGCTTAATATTATAAAAACGAAGCACTAAGGGCAATAAAATAAATGAGCACATTCTCACAATGGACTAAGTATGCCAAAAAATTTTATCACATATGTATGCATTTCTAAACAAGATGTTGTTCTTTTTTCTTTAACTTAAAAAAAATTGTTTTAAGATTTTATTTATTTATTTGAGATATCACAAGTAGGCAGAGAGGCAGGCAGAGAGAGGAGAAAGCAGGCTCCCTGGTGAGCAGAGAGCCCAATGCGGGGCATGACCCTGAGATCATGACCTGAGATGAAGGCAGAAGCTTTAACCCCCTGAGCCACCCAAGTACCCTAAAAAGTTTTTTTTCTTCATCCATCAAAAAATGAGATTCTGGAGATTGAGAAAAAAATTGTCTTCATGGAGTTTAGTTGCAATGTAGTATGAAAAAAAAAAGAATAAATAAGCAAATATAACTTATTTAATGTCAAGTTAGTTTTAAATGAAGGATAGGGAGGTGCTCTCTGGGGACACACCACTTAAGCAGGTGAAAAGAAAAGATGTGAATGAGTTGGGGATAACTGAAAATCGTGCAAAGCAGACACAACAGCAAATGCAAACAAACTTCCAAGGTGGAAATGTGTCTGGTTTGCACCTATGAGGGATTTTCTTTGTGTTTGTTCTCTTGAGAGAAACACATTTAATTTCATGATTAAATATTTACCAAAAGAGAAAGAGAATTAGAGGATACTAAAGTTAAAAATAACCGAAAGAGAAATCGTTTCTAGAAAATTTAATATTGATTTAAAAAAAAATAAGCTGATATAAATCACAAAACTGTTGATATACTTAACAAAATGTTCTATGACTATATTTCAACTGATCTTACAAATGACATAACACCTGCAAAGATCAAGTCAAACTACAATGCCAAGTATACAGTTACATCAGTAACTAATCATTGGTTATGTGTATATATTGTGCTATGTCAAAAAAATGTAGTGCCTCAGCTCCTCTGCATCCCATTCCCACTATTTTTAAAATCTCATTTATTCTTTTTGCCCTTTACTTATTTTAAATCTCACATCCCAGTAGATCCTCTCATCCTCTTTTCATAGGTAGATTATTCTTTTGTTCATATGAATCACATCACATTTCACTTGCTTTACCACCTTCAATGGCTTCCCATTACTCTTAAAAATCTATATTTGACCTGGGGCATAAGACCTTGTGTTACCAAGGCCCTGGTTATTTTAACTTCATTTCATTTCACTCTTATGTCCACAGACGACACATCAGTTACACCAGTCTTTCTTTTCTTAAATAGATGCAGAAATGGAAGTAAACTTGTGCATGTCTGTTTGTGCGTGGATTTTCTACCCCTGTCCATTAAGGGGCCTTACAAAAAAATGGCATCCTGATGAGAACATCTAGCACTTAGATATTGGTTTCTAAATATCATATCCCAATTAAAAAACAAACAAACAAACAAAAACAAGCTTCTTGGGTAAATTCTGGGGCTGTGGACAGAAACGTACTATCCAGATAAGCTTGGCCAGGAAATAAGAAATGGCTTAAAGAATGCTGGAGCAGGAATGGCTGGAGCAGGAATGGCTGGAGCAGGAATGACTGGAGCAGGGTGGCTCAGTCAGTTAGGGGCTGCTTTGGTAATCATCATGTAATGATCCCAGGGTCTTGGTATCTAGTCCCTTGTCCCCAGGGCTCCTTGCTCAGTGGGGAGTCTGCTTCTCTTCTGCATGGTGCTCCCTCTGCTTGTGCTCTCTAACAGATAAATAAAAAAAAATCTTTAAAAAAATGATAAGAGCATATCAAAAGATTATACGGCCAGGAATGGTCAGCAATCCCTGTAACATTGGATGAAAGATTACTCCAAACTTTGCTGTGAAAGAGAGGAGAAGGTAAGGGGATCAATGCTCAGAGATGAAGACCCTTTTCTCTTCTTTGCTCCTGTTTTTATTGGTCCTTCAGGATGATCACAAATCCTTACCACTGTGTCTCAAGCTCGTGATGTGTCACAAGTGGTGTTTCCTGAAATAGGACTATCTGTTTCCGGGAAAGATAGGATGTGCTAATCTCTGTGTTCTGTGAGTTCTGCTAAACATAGCCTAGGTGGACAGTGTATACATCTCTTAGATCACAGGGTGATTGGGCTAAACTTTAGGGAAGGCAACTCCCTGTAGCATTCCAATAAGCAGAGTGGTCACTCAGGCCTCAACATTCCGAAGGCCAATGCCCTTTTCCCAAACCTTCCCTGCTCCCTGCCCTTAGCGTCCTCTGTGTGACATTTTAGCAAGACAGGTATTATGGCTGATTTCATGCTCTACATTAACCCCAACATTATAAGAGTCACTAGAAAGGATCTCTCAATGACCAAATAAGAGCGATTTTGAACAACAAAATAAACCACATTGCTACAGGATTATAATGCACAGAATAAAGTTAATATCCTTGACTATATACTGATACAAATAATAAAGCAAATGAATTAATGACAAAGGAAGAGTTCCTTATAGTAGAATTCAAATTAATGAATGTGGAAAGAATGAGGGACATAGAATATCACAATTTGACAACTACCCCAGTTATAATTGTTGAAGGCAAGAATAACTGAGGGATGTTAAATTGGGTGGGTAAAATGTATAAAGACGAATAGAATATGCTCATAGCCTCAAAATACTTCCCCACAAGATAGTGATTAATTAACCATAGAATCTAGAAATTTACAGCAGAGAATCTTGGGAGGTACCACCCCAACAAAATGCTAATAGTACCCGCAAAAAGTGGTAGGTAATATTAATATTATGTACTTGCTGATACAATACCCTGAGAAGAACAAAGCATCACTTCTCATAAATTCCTGCAAAATTTCACAAATTCACTCTAACCTAAGGACACAGAACATAGATCTGTATGAGGATATTCTATGAAATACAGCCAGTACTTTTCAAATGTGTCAAAGCTGTGAAAGACAAAATTTAGGGACTGTCCCACACTGTGGGGGACTAAAGATTTGTGACCAACGTGAAGTCCTAAGTTAGTACAGTATTGGGGCAACCGGTAAAATTTCAATAATATGCTTGAATAGTTAATACTATTACAATGATATTAATTTCCTGGTTTGACAATTGTACTATAATTATTTACAATGTAAAATTAGGGGAAATAGTGAAAGACTTATAAAGGCTCTTGGAAGATAACTTTTCCAGCTCTTGGAAGATAACTTTTCCAACTTTTCTGCTGAAAATCATGTTATAACTTCTTGACCTGGCCTACAAGGTGCAACATGATCTAGACCCAGCTACATATCTGATCAACTCCTTTCTATACTCACCTCACTGACTGTTTAAACTACAAAAATCATTCTTGTTTCTCTTTTCAAATTCTACATATGTCTTGCCTAAAGGCCTTTGAATGTGCTGTTACGTCTACCTGGAGGCACTTCCCCACATACCCCAGTGGGATCCCTGCCTTCAAGTTTCTATACCATTTGAGATAAAATAACAGCTCCTCTGCCCCTTTTATGACTTAGTATCAGTTTAACCAACTTTGTTCTGCTACATAGTGTATACCATATTTTGAAATATTGTGTCATCCTTACTATTATTTATTCATTTAAATTTCTTTTTTAGTGGGCTCTATGCCCAAGGTGGGGCTTGAACTCATGACCATGAGATCAGTAGACTGGGAATTCTTTACCTTTTAATGAAAAAGTGAAAATCTCAGCACATTGCCTGATACGTAGTACACATTACATACAATTGGTAAGATTTTATTCTCCTCCTATAATATTAACGAGGAAATAGGCCCTCTAAGTTATTTATATTGACAAAAACAATATTCATGTATTATTTATTAAGTTCCATGTACATCTCATTTATCATTTCATTTATGAAACACAGGCAGAAAAAGCCACATATCTAGTCTGTGGGACAATGATCTTGAAACCTAAGTTTAGTTTTTCCCACCATGTTCATTATGCTTCCGTAAGAGAATATCTGATAAGCTGTCTCTTAACTGTATTACAAAGAGTTGTAAACAGCTATTTTCCATAGTTCCCTGAACTAAGGTGAGAGAATCAGTTCAAGCTTGTTATAATATAGTTTTGGTACATTATTATCCATTCAACGATGAATGGAGGTAAGTAAAAAAATAGAAAGAATTATTTCAAAGTTCTTATAGTATACGTTATATTCTTCTAACAATGATTCAAAAATGATAATGATATAGTTCTCCCAGAAACTTAAAAGATAATAAGACTAACAACAGTTTTACAACAGAATTGCCCAATGTTGCATCATTGAGGAAAAACATTAAAACTTTAAGATTATTAAGTAAACCTAGAAACAACTTTAAGAGCAAGGAACAAAGAATTAATTCTATACTTAAACACAGAAAGAAATGCACTGGATATTATTTTCCCTAAAAATCAAAAAGATACTTTGGGCTATTTGAAATCAATTGGAAATAATTTTATTTTATAAATGCAAAGTGATGATAATGCAGCTGGGAAATATACCTAACTGTTGAAGTATTTTTTAGTATAGAAATCAATGATTTTCTTCCAAAGGAAGCATGAATCACACAATTACAGAAAATTAGATTATAAAATTTTATAACAAAGACAATAAGTTTGAATCACATAAAAACAAAAATTATTCACATCAAAAAGAATGTGTTCAGAAAACTCAGCTTTCTGAGTGTTAATTTTGGTAACATCAAATTGATTGAGGCATGACTAATGTAATAAACGAGAAAGCAGAAAGCACCTAAGGCGTTATGCATCAGAGTCAGAGTGAGAATTGAAATAGAGAGGCAAATATATAGAGAATTATAGTAAGAGAAAGTATACGTTCTTATCTATGATACTGCAGATTTATTTTTCGATCTTTTTAATATAATAATCTTTTTCTTTAAAATATCTATTTTGAAATACATTATATATGCAAGAATATATGCTTGGAGAGTATAATCTGTGAATTTATATTTTAGAAAATTTATGTCATCACGCTGCTACTCTGGCTTTATAGACCCTGATATGAAGGTTAATATTACGTGAAATAAAGTTCTCTGTGAAGAGAAACATAATTACTGGGTATTGTCTCATATTAACCATGAAATAGCTTCATACTAGAATTATTTAGTTGTTTTTACTAAAAATACTAGAATATGTTTAGCTTTAAAAATTACATAGACAATAAGTGAAAGGAAGGAAATAACTGTTTCACATACATAAATATCCCAATTAATTTCATACCTTGCAACACAACTGACTAGGTCAGTTACCTCATTGTCCCTGTTATCTAATTTTCACATTGCTTTTATACCTTATGTCATATGACTTTTCTTGACTGCAATGATCTTCCAGTTACTTAGGCAATTTATCATCATGACAACAAAAAAACAAGCTTTAAACTCACATGTTTTATGAAGCCTTCTCTGAATCACTTCATTTACTTTGCTCAACTCCTTAGTGTTTTGCTCCAAAGAGCATTCTTCCAAAATAAATTTCTAATTAACTCCAAAATGGATTTTAATTTGAGTGCCAGTTGATATCTTTATACAGACACCTATATATTTATACATATACACATACAGTCTCTTTGTTATCTGACCAGATCTCTGAAATTCAGGTAATTGCTTAGCATATGGTAGAAGCCAATAAGTATTTATCAACTGGCATCATTCCTTTATGTCTTCTATTCCCTGAAGTTAGTTACTATCCAATTCTCATAATATACTATTTCTCACAGTCCTGGAATTTTTCACACTTTTCTTCATGTTGTTATTATTCATCCTAGATAATTCTGCATAATTTATTTCATGACTAAATGTCACAGAAGTTAATTTCAGAGATTCACTGAGATAAGTATGTCTGTATCCCTCAGAATTTATCAATTGTAAGTAAGTGCACTCTGAGGAATGGAAATCAAAGTCTTCATGGATTTTGATAGAAATTTAATTTTATATTTTTTAAATAAAAATATTTGTTTCATGCAAATTGAAGAGAGCAATGGTTGACAAATTTCTCTCAGTTGGTAATAATAAGCTGAATATAAAGTATCAATTTTCAACTTGGAATTGATTTTTCACCAGGGACGTGTCCTTTCCATGGAGAGGAGAAGAAACATACGCAATTCTGAGAAAGTTAAACATTTTAAGTTAGTTACCATAAATGAGTATGTTTTAAAAGTTATTCTACTCTAATGAAACAGACACAATATAATTTTTGGAATCAGATATAGTTTAATTTGCCAAACAATTACAAAACTTCTGAAGCTGTCTTTTAATTATTAGGTGCATCTTTGGGGGGGGGGGGTCACTTAATTTCTGAGCTTATAAACCTTCCTTAAAATAATGGGTGTCCTCTACTTTTCCATATATGATTATTGGCTTCAGCAATGTGTGAGATGTGTTAGCACTCTGAAAATAATCAATTAACATTAGCTTCTTTTCTACAATGTGACCCATAATTTCCTTTAATAACAAACCTATGTTGAACATCTATTGTGTGTTTAGTACTGTTACAGGACATGAAGACACAAATCTTAACAAGATCTATTCCTTTCCCCATAAGAAGCTTACAAGTTTCTAACAACAGCACATAGCCTTGAGCAATTTTCTAATTTTTTAAAAATATTTTATTTATTTGACAGAGAGAAACACAGCGAGAGAGGGAACACAAGCAGGGGGAGTGAGAGAGGGAGAAGCAGGCTTCCCGCCGAGCAAGGAGCCCGATGTGGGGCTCCATCCCAGGTCTCCTGGATCATGACCTGAGCCAAAGGCAGTCGCTTAACCAACTGAGCCACCCAGGTGCCCCCAATTTTCTAATTTCTATTCTCTTTGCTACCCAAGGATAGTAACTTCTTGTGCTCATTTTTCAGATAGCAAATTATGCATTGATAGGATATAGCACTCATATTCTTTGGCAAATGTGTATTAACTTTGCTATACTTCCCATTATTACAGATGTTCTCAAAGCAGGAACTTTGACTTATTTTACATGCATCTCTAGAAGTTTGCATTGGTGACACATGGCATCAACATCAAAAAAAATCAAAGAGAATATTATCTATATGAAGGAATAAATCAATACTTATGTCCTCTGAATTATGTAGTTTCCAATTTAATGTCCACTTTATAGCAGGTTCTCAAAAATATTAATTTCTATCTCTTTTATTGCTCTCTCTTTTTTTAAATTATTACTCCTCCATGATAGCCTGGAAAGATTTTATCTGAAGTCACTGAAAATCACCAAATATGCAAACTTTCTCCTGAAATAAAACTCATTTTTTTCCTCTATGTCTTCTTATTCGGCATTTTCTCACACACGTAAACTTTAAGTTTGTATCATTCATTTAGTGTCAATTTTAAGAAAATATATTTATTAAAATACATAAAGTAAATTTTAAGAAAATACACCTTCTCTGGCCATGATTATTGCTCTATAAAAGAACAGAAAAAATGAAAGAAATCAAAAAGAGAAGAAACAATGTTGGATGTTATGTGATATAGGAAGAATAACGAACCTTCCAAAGATATTCATGCCTGAATCCTAGGAACCTGTAAATATGTTACCTTACATGGCAAATAAATATATTTTGTAGATGGGTTTAAGGTTAAGGACTTTGAGATGGAGAGACAATCCTGGATGATCAAAGTGGACCCAATCTAATGACATAAATTATTATGTCATAAATCATTATGAAAGTGAAGAACCTTTCCCAACTGTGATCAGAAAAAAAAAAAGATGTGCAGACCAGGGCAGGAAAAGAGAGAAGCTACTGTACTCGAGGAAAGGGATCACAAACCAAGCTGGAAAAGGCAAGGAAATTTCCTCAAGTCTCCTGAAGAAATGCAGCAGTATAATATCTTGATTTTGGCTCAGTGAGACATGTGGGGGATTCTAATCTACAGAAGTAAATGGTAATAAAATTTTTTTAATATCACAAAGTATGCAGATATCTATTCTAGCAACAATACAAAACTTATATATTATGTAAGGCTCAATTTCCAGGCAGCTGATTTTCCACACATGTACAAATGAAATTTGAGTCTCAGTAAAAAAATTCGGTGTGAAATATGATTTTAGGTTTATACATTAATGATTTAAATCTCTATTATTAAATCCATTAATTCCATTGATTTACTATATTGAATAAATAATTATGGAAAAAAGTTACATAAATCTTGATTAAATACATAAATGAAGTTGGTCAATTTATACCATATTTCCTTGACTCTAGTGTCACTTTTATTAGAGCAATACTAATTGTTTGGTTCAGTGAGTCTATCAAAGACTTAATTTGATTAAAATAACGTTACTAAAAATAATTTTAACTATTAGAAAGTATATTATATTACAATACATAAGTGGATACAAATTAAATGAATTTTCAAACAATGCTTATTCTCCTTTTCATTCAAAGTTGCATTGAGGCCAAACTATAGTTTAACACTATAACACATAAAAAAAAAATTAGTTCACCAACTTTAAAAAACCTCTTGTAAGGTAACAGCTGCATTACCAGACCCTTTGAGTTCTATTTATAATAAAAGAATATGAAATTATCCCCTGATAAATTGACATTGGCTCTTCTGACTTCACCATTGTCTAAAAATTTAGCATGGTTCACGATGGACAAGTGATTCTGAAGGTTAAATTCCAACTTCTCAAAAAAATTTTTTTCCCCATGAGAAAGATAAGAAAGGATATACAATACATGGGACGTATGGTATTATTAGACCTGCTTCATTTTTCTACTTGCCCACTGCAGATTTACTGATAGTTCTAACCAAAATATCTGTTTTAACATACAGTTTGAGTCAATAATATTATGTATTTATGCTTAACTGAATGTGCTATTGGACAACTAAAGGATTAGCCAAGCTACTTAATAAAAATCATATTCAGTTGATGTGCACAATAAGAATAGTAATGTTTAACTCAAGTAGAGACTGAATTAAATTAAAGCTTATATATAAATGATTAATAGAATTTGGTGCATAGTTTCCTATGTAATTTCATTCATTTGTTTAAATAGCCCTTCATTTATCCACTAAAAATTTTTTTAGTGGATAAATATCTGGGGATACATAGGTGAGGATGGCACCATTAGTTGGGAGCTCAGCAAAAAGCAAGATCCAACACTACCACAACAAGAAAAACAAAGGAAATCAATCCTACTGTTATCATATAGTGTTCATATTCCCAACACATTCGGGGTCAAGGACAGAAAATACCTATCAATGGAGATAAATGTCAATCCTTTTCAAAAAGTTTAAGACTTTTATTTTATTTTTTTTAAAGATTTTATTTATTTGACAGAGAGAAACACAGCCAGAGAGGGAACACAAGCAGGGGGAGTGAGAGAGGGAGAAGCAGGCTTCCTGTTGAGCAGGAAGCCCAATGTGGGGCTTGGTCCCGGGACTCTAGGATCATGACCTGAGCCAAAGGCAGTAGCTTAACCAACTGAGCCACCCAGGCGCCTGGAAAAATTTAAGACTTTTAGATGAAATCATATAAACCAGAAGCTAGAATAATATAATACAATATTCTGGTGTGGAAAGAGAAGTTTTAAATTTGAAATTAAGTATAAATTCTTTAAAAATTCTAGAGAATAATTTTCTTAAAATCCAACAAAATAATAGCATCTGATAGTTGAAATACAGATGCACTAAGGGATAAAAATTTGAACATCCCTTGCACACTCTGTGGTAATTCTGAAGTTAGTTGAAATAAGATTATTCATTTTGGACACTACAATTGAAATGAATATTGATAAACTAGAATTCTTTCTGTGTAATGCAGGTAGTATATTAAGCAATCTTAAAAATTTATTTCACATACACACAATGATTAAAAGAACTGGGTAGAGTTAACACTGAATATTTAAAAGGGGGCCAAACAACTCTCTTCAGATTTTTGGGAAACTGTCATTGGAATAATAGAATCCACTTAATCTATATTTTATCAGAGACAAAAGTAAGAAGAGAAGACATAATCAATAAGAATACTCTTCTCCTTAGTTGTTTTTTTTTTTTTAATGAATTACTAACTAATAAAGCTACTTTCAAAATGAACAGAAGGCTGCCTAAAGTAGTCAGCACATTCTGGGAAAGTTCCCTGAGAGGGGCTGGAGGCATTTTCATGGCAATGACATTATACCAGAAAATGACAATCTGCTTTTAAACTGAGCTTGAGGAAAACTGGGATTCCCTTCATCACTGAAAGGCTATTATTTTGTCTCTGGTTAGTTCCTATAGATAAATATTGCTTTCCTAAATCTACTATGCCTATTCTCCTCAGATACCCATTTCCACATGACAAATGAGGGAGTGGTAAGTACTTAGGTAGCTATGAGAGATTTTGGGGAATTAATTAATGGGTTAATATTTTGCTCAGAAGAATCACTAGTATGCCTACCTATTTCTTACGCATAGAACAAATAAGCACACTTATTTTCTTTAAAAACTTTTTTCTCCTTAGTTTTTCTACCCAAGGGAATGCTGAAATAGAGATGACCAAGAGAACATTAAAGATAAAACCTAAAGTGTACCAGGGGTACATAGGAGGTTAAAAGCCTCTCTAATCGTTGACATTTTATTCAAGTGGTAAAAGGTTTTCATCTTCAGTTTGTGACTTTTTAATCTTTATTGTACCACCATGACAGCTCATCAACTGAAAAGAATACTTTTGGAAAGGTCCCTTAAAACTGTTAATAATAATATTAATGATCCTTTCCACAACAAGATGAGCCACTCCATTTTGACAAAGGGGGCATAGCTATTAAATTACTCCCCCCTTCCTCTCCTCTTCCCGAAAGCCACAAAAAGGCAAAGTCTAGAGTGTGGTTAGTATTATCTGCCAGGCTCAAGAAATATATGAAAAAGATATAGCTTTTGTGACTTTGGTAATATCATTTTTATAGGTAAACATCAATAACAATTTGTATTTCATATTTAAACTGTAATGCTAGTCATATTTTCGGTAACTTAATTGAATTTTGTATTAGAATAAATAAGTCTACATTTTCATCAATAGGATGAATGAACATAAGTTGATGAATATATAAGTTAATTAATTAAAAAGTTATTAATGGACATTACATTACTAACAAGCGTCCTACTTCTAGTCTCACTGCTAGGACAAAAACTTTCTACAGGCTTCTTGGAGGCCCTGTCTCTATATTTCTATATAACATACTTCTATTTCTTTTTTTCTTTTAATTTAGAAATTTTAAACCTTATTTACTGCCAAAATATTCTGGTAAATGAGGATCATCACTGTTTCAACTTCTCATTTATTTGTCCCTGAATTTCCTGAGAGATTGCATTCCATTTTTAATTAAATCATTTGTTTATATTTTTATATGATGACTCTATAAATACTGCACAATATTGAGCTACAGCATGTTACATTACTTACTCCCAGCTGTGCCTTTGCCCCTGTAATGTTTCTTTTATCATGGTATAGTTCTCTTGTTTCTTTCTTGTTGGAGAATTTTCTGAAATACTAGTGATATTTGCTGTCATTTAACTGACTTCATATTCAAAAGTTCAGGACTAAATGTCTGATTGAAAGTTTGCTTCCTGAGAAAAACCCAGGTACTTTCCAGGTAAGGTGATAATGTGAGGAAGGTTATTATGTCAAGAGATCACTAAATACCACTGCATATTTGAGTTCTTTCCTTTGGGACTCCACCTGTCTTAAGTCTGCAGGCCAGTCTCAGCTGTTGCTGTCCACTAAAGAAAAAAGATGGATCTCTTCTACTATTTATCACATAGAACTTCACATGTCATTGGAACCTTCAGCAGGACAGTTGGCTGCACGTTTTAAGCCTTTTGTGGTTACAGGAGGTTAATTGGCTCCCTTCCGTCACTTGGGCTGCCTGTAAGTCATTAAATTATTGCATCTGTTTTAGGTCATCCAAAATTTCTTGTAATTACTTGTTGACTCTGTTTTATGTTCTCACTATTCCTTGTGTACTAATGTCTTCAACTTTATTTTCACTTTAGTGGAGTTTCAAGAGGGAAAATAATATACATGGCCAAATTGTCATTGTTAATTAGAAGTTAGATTCCCTTTCAACCTTAAAAGCTCACATTGCACAAGGACGGGAGCCAAATCGGCAGAAGCCCAGGGATTACTTACTAGTTATAGGGCTCCAAATAAACATAACTGTGGATGTAATTACAGAACTTCTCCACTCAGAGGAACCTTTGCTTAACCATAAATAATCTCTCTAACTTAATGAACATGTGTTCTCTGATATTCATTTCTTCTTTTCTTTTTTATTTCCAATTTTATTTTATTTTTTCTTGCATTTAGTTCTTTTATTGTGGTAAGAACACTTATTTGAGATCTAGCCTCTTTAAAAAATATTAAATGCTACAGTAGAGTACTGTTAAGGACAGAAACAATGTTTACAGTATGTCTGTAGATCTTATTCATCTGACTTAACTGAAATTTATACCTATTAAACATCAACCCCCTGTTTTCTCTGCTCCCCAGGACCTGGAAACCACCACTGGACTCTGCTTCTATGAGTCTGACTATATTAGATAACTCATAAAAGTGGAATCATGCAGTAGTTATCCTTCTTCTGTACCTGGAGTATCTCACTCAACATAATGTCTTCCAGGTTCACCTATGTTGTTGTTTTTGCAGTTATTTTCTCCTTTTTATGGTTGCAGAATATTCCATTGTGTGTATGTATCACATTTTCTTTTTCTATTCCTCTATGGACATTCAGGTTGTTTCTATATCTTGGCTATTGTGAATAATGTTGCAGTGAGCATGGGACTACACATAGCTCTTGGAGATTCTGATTTCAATTCTTCTGGATATACACTCAAGTAGGATTGTTGGATCACATTGTAGTTCTAATTTCGGTTTATTGAGGAACTTCCATAATGTTTTCTATAGTAGCTGCACCAATTTGCATTTATACCAACATTGTCCAAGGTTTCTAATTCTTCCACATCCTTTCTGACACTTGTTATTTTATCTTTAATAAAAGCTATTCTAATACATGTGAGGTGATACCTTATTATGGTTTTGATTTGTATTTCTTTCAAGATTATCATGTTGAATATATTTTCATTTATCTGTTGGCCATTTGCATTCCTTATTTGGAAAACTGTCTATACAATTCCTTTGCCCGTATTTGTTTATTGCTACTAACTTGGAGTACCTCATATATTTTGGATACTAACCTCTTTTAGATATATTTTATACATATTTTCTACCTTTCTGTAGGTAGGCTTTTACCTTTGTTGATTCATCCTTTTGGTATGCAGAATATTTTTAGTTTGATATAGTCCCATTTGCCTATTTTTGCTTTTGTTGCTTGTGCTTTTGGTGTTAAAACCCAAGAAATCTTTGTTAAAAATCAGTGTCATGAGGGGCGCCTGGGTGGCTCAGTTGGTTAAGTGACTGCCTTCAGCTCAGGTCATGATCCCAGAGACTGGGGATCGAGTCCCACATTGGGCTTCCTGCTCAGCAGGAAGCCTGCTTCTCCCTCTCTCACCCCCCCTGCTTGTGTTCCCTCTCTGGCTGTGTTTCTCTCTGTCAAATAAATAAAATCTTTGGAAAAAAAAATCAATGTCATGAATATTTAATCCATTTTGAGTTTATTTTTGTGCACACTCTAAGTTAAGGGTCCAATTTCATTCTTTTGCATGTGGATATCTAGTTGTCCCAACATTATTTGTTAAATAGACTATTCTTTCCCCATTGTGTATTCTTTGTACCTTTAAAAAAGATCAATTGACCATATATATGTGAATTTATTTTTGGGCTTTCTCTTCTGTTCCACTGGTCTATCTGTTTTTATGTCAGTACTATACTATTTTACTTATTATAGCTTTGTAATATATTTTGAAATTAGAAAGTATAATGTCTCCAGCTTTGTTCTTTGTCAAAATTTCTTTGTGGTTCAGTAAGAATTTTAGGATTGTTTATTTCTATTTCCACAAAAAGTGCCATTAGGATTTTTATAAAAATTGCATTGAACTTATAGATTGTTTTGGGTACTTTTAACATTTTTTTCTTTTATTGTTACTTAAATTTTTTTCCCAGTGTTTCATGATTCATTCCTCATTCCCCACACCCAGTGCTCTATGCAATAGTTGCCCTCGGTACCCACCACCAGGCTTTCTCATCCCCCCACCTCCCCCCTCCAAGTCCCTCAGTTTGTTTTTTGTGTCCAAAGTCTCTGTTGTTTTGTTTCTCTCCCTGGATTACCCTACTTCCCATTTACTTTCCTTCTCCTACTGTCCTCTAATTACCCCTTGCTTGGGGTACTGTTAACATTTTAACAACATTAGTTCTTCCAATTCATGAATATGGAATTTATTAGTATCTTTAATTTCTTTTTATTAGTATCTTTAATTTATTTATCAGTATCTTTAATTTCTTTCATCAGTGGTTTATAATTTTCAGTGTACATTATTTACCTCTTTGGTTAATTTCTAACTAATCTATCATTTTTGGTGCTATTGTAAATGAGATGGTTTGTGTAATTTCTTCTCAGACAGGACATTGCTACTGTATAGAAACACAATTGATTTTTGTATGCTGATTTTGTACCTCAAAAATTTACTGCATCTGTTTATTGGTTCTAACAGTTTTTTTTTTTTAATAGAGTCTTTAGGGTTTTTTGTCATCTAATCATCTAATTTTAATTCTTCCTGTCTGACTTGAATGCCTTTTATTTCTCTTTCTTGCCTAATCCCTCTTTCTAGGACTTCCAGTAATATGTTGGATAGAAGTGGTGAGAGTGAGCATTCATGCCTTATACCTGATCTTAGGGAAAAAACTTGTTTTTCACCAGTGAGTATAAAGTTTTCTGTGGCCTTTTCACAAAGGCCTTCATTATATTAAGGTTAATTCCTACTATACTTATTGTGGTGAGAGCTATTTTGAAAGGGTGTTGGATTTTACAAAATACTTTTTGTGCTTCTCTTGCACTTATTCATCTCTTTTCTCTGCATATAACATATTCTCATTTAATCCCTGCCCTGTTTCAATTTAAATTTAGACACTACTACTTAGCTCCTTAAGGAATATTTCTATAAGGACACTTACAAAGCTATATCATTTGTGACATATCCTAGATTTGGAAGACCAATATCACTTTCCAAATAATTCAGCTTTTTATCTCTCATCATTCCCAGACTATCAAATAAAGATGGATAATCAAATAATTGAGGAGAAATTCCTATGCAATATCCACTATAAACATTACAAAGTGAATCACTTAATTCCTGGAAGCAGATTTCACAGATTTCTACATAGGCTCTCCCTTATACTGTAAATGCATTCTTCACCTACATTAAATGTCCATAACACTAGATATTATTATGCTAATAGAAATTGGTAAATAAATTTATTCTAGGTCACTCAAGTAAATCTGTTAGACTTCTAGTTGTCCAAATATGCTACAGATCTCTCACTGGCTAGTATTACCTTTGAGGAATAGTTATTCAAGGAAGAGTCAGATTTGTCATTCTACTTATTGTATTAGTACCATCTTCCTCAACTCCTATTACATTATCACATTCTGGTCTCTTGTTAAAGTCAAATTCCAGGGCCACCTGGTGGCTCAGTTGGTTAAGCATCTGGCTTTTGATTTCAGCTCAGGTCATGATCTCAGGGTTTGACATCAAGCTCTGCATCAGGCTCTATGCTCAGAAAGAAGTCTGCTTGAGATTCTCTCCCTCTCCCCAACATTCTCCCTCTGCCGGTCCCTCTGCTCTCTTTCTCACTTATCAAAAATAAACAACTAATTGCTTAAAGTCGAATCTGAATTCATTCTATTGCTCCTTCTGTCTATTCAACACCACAGTTTTCTAGTCAAGCACAGCCATCCTCACAGTTTCATTTCCTTCCTAAAAATTAAAAAAATAAAATCTCAAAAACAGATGCTCAAAATTAATTTTAATATCCCTTAACATTTATTAAATTTATATATTTTTACCAGCTATTACAGAAAAGTAACTAAGAAGAATGCACAATTGTATACAAGTTAATGACCAAAATTCACAATTTCTTAAAACTTAAGAAAACAAGATTTATTTATTTATTTATTTGAGAGTATGAGTGGGGTGGGAGAGGTAGGAACAAAGGGAGAGGGAGAGAACCTCAAGCTGACTCCCTGTTGAGTGAGGAGCCTGATGCTGGGCTCATATTACTACCCTGACATCATGACCGGAGCTGAAATCAAATGTCAAATGCTTAACCAACTGAGCCAACTAGGTGCTCCAACTGTTAAGAACTTTTAAAAAGAAAATTTACAGTGTATTTGGTAAAGTACAAATTTATCAAATTCCTATCAAAATTAAGTTGTTTTTTAAAAGATTTATCAAATTCCTATCAAAATTAAGTTGTTTTTTAAAAATTAATGTTCCTTTTACATTGAGTTACATGCATACCACATGGCAATTTAAGTATTTGCTATGAATCATATAATCCATAAAGAATATTAATATAATGCAGTAACATCATAAATAATCAATATAGTTGGTTAAACTACCAAACTTGACTTCAAATGGAAATACTTATTTGCAAAAGAAGAGATATATCTAATTCAAACTATTATTTTTTTATCTTAGTCTACAAATACAGGATGAAAAAGAAATAAATAATACAATTCATTTACCAAAAAGTATTGATGTAACCCCCTGATGATATTACAGTAACCAGTGGATGGGCCCTCAGGAGTTATGTGAACAAAACGAAATTCTTTTAGTATACTGTTTTAAGCATTTACTAAATTTGGAAGGTAGAACATTATGGAATATTAATTTGTAATAGCATCGACATATTTACAGATAGAATTTGAAGTCACATAACATGAAGATTTCCAGTTGGTGAGTAGCATTTATATTCTGAAGAATAAACTTTATATGTAGAATAATGTTTACAAACTGTTCTAGGCCATTGCCTTTCCTGGAAGTTCATTCTTCTAGACAAGAGTATTTCATTTCAGAGTTTCCTGCTGAAAGCCTTGCCATATAGTTGACCCTTCTGTAGGGCTATCATTATGCTGCTCTGAGCTGTATAACTAACAATGGCAACTGGAGATTTGATCACAGGGCAAAAGACTATATAATGTGAAAGTTATCAAGCAACGGAAGATGGAGGCAATATAACACTGACTGAGATTAAAAGCTCTATACACTTTCCTCCATAAAAATCCACTTGACTATAAAACAACTAGACCAAGACAAAAAAATCTGCATTTCCATAAAAATGTCATTATCTCAAAAAAAAAAAATACATCATCTTCTTATCTTCATTCCATTTTGAGGACAAGCTGGATGAATCTGTGACTCAATAACTTGCTCTGGATGAAAGCGATGCTATGAATCCTTGATGACTGACCCATATTCAATACAATTTAAATCAGCTCAACAAATATTCATTGAGAGGCAAGTACAGGCATTAGACAAGCCATTTTGGGAAGCACTCTGGTGAATAAGATGCACAATGATGAATAAGGAGATATCATTGCCTCCACCAAAGGAGATGACATATATTTATGTAGATGGCAATATGGAATGTAATAGATGTTGTAAGGGAAACAAGAATTTGGAGAATATGGTATTATGTGAGTAAAGTATGGATCAGTAATCAGTACCAAGGGAAAGGATTCACACGTATATTATTAACTTGGATGAGCACAATCAAGGAATTAGAATATTGACTATGACACCATTAGAAGTACTTTTCTAAATTATGACCTTATAAAGATAATAAAAATTAAAGAAATACAAAATTATAAATGACTAGTTGCATTGTACTAATGGTATGTGTCAGAGCTCTGATATTAATTTGGAGTTCTCTTATTTTAATATAGCTAGTAAGGTGTAGGAAAGCACAGTGTTACCATAGCACTTGTATAAGTTGTCATGGGAACAATTTAAAGTGGCACTTCCCCCTACTTTAAAGGATTAAAAAAATTTTAAGAATGGTGTAAAGGGTTATTTATGGTCTCAGCAGCAAATAGGAGTTATTCAGAGAAAGAACACAAGAGAAAGCACCAGGTGGAACTTGGTCAAAAACCAGAAAAAAGCAAGATCATAAAATTTTCTTTAAATTGTAATGTAATGCTGGATGAGGTAAAAGTATGAAAGTTTCATAAAGCTTTTTAAGGGAGAGGAACATTTTCTCCAGGAGGGAGGATTTTAAGTGTAAAAAAAAATAAATGATGAGGTTTTTCTTCAGGAACATATGCATTTGCCTAATATTATAATATAGTTCAAGGACTCACTATAACACAGACATATTTAGCAATACTGTGGGTAAAATATTTTCCAGATTTATTGATAATGAGTTTTGAATATTGACTGTAATAGGTATAGTTCTCAAACACTCAGATTAATAGCATGTAGCTGTGATCACAAACAATCAGGAAGCATATCAGTTTTATATATAAGGGCTTTTCCTTATTTCTATAAATCTTATAGTTCATTGCATGCCCAAAATAAGGATTAGAACTTTGAGGGAAATCAGTAAAAATATTAAATATATAATTAGATTTTATAATCTTTCCTGAGAGTGATACAACAAATTAAGAAATATTTATACCTTTATACAAAGTTTTTGAGATTTCCCCAAAAATAACAGTGATATTTCTCTTATTTTCTCCTCTCAAAGAAATGGGTTGACTCAGTATGAGATTTTCTCTTTCCTTATTTCTACCTAGCTGTTTTATCCTATATTGATTCACCTTTTTATCTTGTGACCCTCTTCTACATTTTTTTCTTTGATGGTTAAAGTTTCAAGGAAAAAACTGATCTTTAATTTTAGGAAACTTGCTTACTCACCACACACCTTTTGCTATTTTATTCTAACAATGATAATTTGGAACATTTCATGTCCAAATATATTAGTATTTCCAAATATCATACAAATTCCAATTTGAACTGACTGTCGTGATGTTTTTAAAAACATTTCCACCTATTTTTAGGATGAAAGTCATAGTGAGATTACTGCCACTACTAATGACATTCCTTTCTAAAGAATGATTCATAGGCTTCATTCTATATTAAAAGGTGAGTGCATAAACTCAAATCCCAGTCACTCCACTCCCATTGTAAATTCTGCAAACTCTTGTGTTTTTAGATATCCCTGACCATGTAACAGTTAAAAATAAAATAGGCACAAAGCCTTTGACTTTTTTTATTGAGTGGCGAAGTCTATACATCCTCGTCATGATTAGGTGAACTTGTGACTTCTTAAATCATTAGAGTACTTGGAAATTGTAATATGTAACTTCAGAGGCTCAGTCAAGAAAAAGGTAATGGAGCTTTCAGTTTGTCCACTGGAAAATTTGCTAGAACCCTAGCCTGCCCTCCAGGAAGTTTCACTATCAAAAACCACCATGCTATAAGGAGGTCTAAGACATATGCTAGGACCTCATGTAGGCACTCATGAAAGGCCCTAGATTAGCTGAAGGCTGACAGCCAGGATCAGTTGCTGGTCATGTGAATGATCCACCCTGGCGACGTAGCCCAGCTGAGACTATGCATGAATCCAGCCTCCACTAAGATTTGTTTTTAACTTCGTGGAAGATCCCAAGCAAAAACTGAGAGCTAATCTCTTTCCAAACTCACAACAACATTGTGAGCAAAATAAAATTGTCATTTTAAACCACTAAGTTTTAAGTTGTTAAGATTTACAGTTTTACACAGAAGCACCTATAACACCCCACCATCTTTCATCAGGTAGCAATATGGACTTGTAATTTCCTACTAAAATTCCAACTTATAGAAAAATAAAGTATTAAGTCAAAATATCAAAAACCCGATATTTATTTTTAAAAAGGTAATGCCCCTGTGCACACCATGAATAAAAGATGCAATCAATTATTTGCTTAGAAAAATATTATAACTAAATATTAAAATATAACTGATTATAAAGAACATTCATGTAAACACTGCTTTTATCTATACATCACTAAATAATTGATTGTCTTCCACTAAAGTGACTATTTATATATTGCACAGGTTTATTCTACTAATAATAAATATAAGTTTAGGGTTATAATTGAGCTTTATAAATTGTATATAAGACAAGACAAAATCAGCGGTTTATATCAATGAAGAGTATAGTCTCAGTTTTCCACAATACACATGATACACTAAATGATGGTAAAGTAGTATATATATTTTTTAATCTCAGAGTTCCTAAAATACCTAAAAGTAAAATGGCTTAAAAATTTTCAAGGTGAAGACTACTTGCTCCAACCTTGGAAATTACTATGGCAGATGCTAAGTCATAATTTTTGGCAGACACACAGATCTGTTGTTGATATTTCTAATAAACTAGAATCTTTACAAAGAATATAACATAAGATCAATCCCCAATAGATACATTAAAGTTAGTGGTTATTTACCCATTTATTTGATTCCAGTGTATACAAACACTAGTAGGATGTTGATGGAGCTCGATGTGATTTTCATGTATTTCCTCTATGAATAGCACTGGTTTTAGTAATTACAAATGAGTAGAGTCACTCTAATCAGATCATACTTGTCAGAGTGCATTACTGCTTGCATTGATTGTGTCTACCTGTTATGGGATGCACAGGAAAGAAAAAAAAAACTTTGAATTTAGCTGGCCTCACTAAACAGGAGCAATTCCAATTAGAAATATAATTTACTGTTGGGGTACCTGGGTGACTGAGCTGTTAGGTGTCTGCCTTCAGCTTGGGTCATGATCCCAAGGTCCTGGGATTGAGCCCCACATTGGGCTCCCTGCTCTGTGGGGAATCTGCTTCTCCATCTCCCACTACCCCTGCTTGTGGTCCGCCTCTTGCTGTGTTTCTTTCTCTGTCAAATAAATAAATAAAATCTCAAAAAAAAGAAATATAATTTATTGTTGCCTAATTACAGTGATTAAAACTTTTATATTGTCTCAATGTAGCTTAAACTTTAGTCTATAAAATACTATTACTAGGTTACAAAAAATTAATGTATTATTCCTAATTAACAAGAAAATATCAAATATAAAGAAATTATAATTTAATAACATTTCAATAATGTTCTCTGCTATTTCAATGCACTTGGTCCATCAGATTTTAATTCTTATTTAGAAATTACTTATCATACATATACATACATGTTAAAATCATTCACAGACATGTGTGCTTTCTTTTTTGCTCTTTTATTGACTGCAACAAAATTTGCATATATCCACAAAATATCAAACTTATAGGAAACTATAAAGTGGTTTTTCTAGATCATTATGGATTTAGTTTAGATGTTAAATGATAGTTGCAAATGATATATTAGAAATTATCCAACTTACAAAAATTTCTTTATTTTATTTTATTTTAATTCCAGTACAGCTAACATACAGTGTTAATTCAAGGGTACAATATAGTATTTCAACAACTTCATATACTACTCAGTGCTCATCAAGATAAGTGTATTCTTAAACAAATAATTTCTTATACCAAAAAATGTCCACATAACACCTATTGTGTTATGGTGTGTTTAATACACAGAATTTGAAAGTCCATAGAAGAGTACATTTCTAACACTCTCTGTAATTTGAATAAAGGTGACTAATTCAAAGTAGTTATATTTTTAAATCTTTTTGTTTTTTAATTTTTTTATTACTGAAGTAAAGGGTTAAAGGAAGTATGTGTGTGTGTATACATACAAATATAAAAGTAAATTGCTTTTATTAACAGGAGTTGATTGACCAAGATGTCACATGAAAAATAAATGAAAACAGAATATATTTTAGCTAGAAGATTGAAATATCTATCATATTTCTAATGTAGAAATACACTGAACTATCTACAGACATTTATATCTATCACCCTTCAACTTTATTTATTTAAATTTTTGAGTGATGGTTTAAAAATTTATTTGAGTTACATGCATTTATTGAATTAATCTACATAAGAACCAACAGTCTTTTATTCAGGAAAACAACTTATATAATTAAGAAAAGTAGTCAAGATAATTTGTTTTGCTTCACATCAACATATATATCTTGAAATTTTATTTTTAAATATGATAATTTTCTTTAAATTGCTGCCTATAGGGACGCCTGGGTGGCTCAGTTGGTTAAGCAACTGCCTTCGGCTCAGGTCATGATCCCGGAGACCCGGGATCGAGTCCCACATAGAGCTCCCTGCTCAGCGGGAAGCCTGCTTCTCCCTCTCTCACTCCCCCCTGCCTGTGTTCCCTCTCTGGCTATGTTTCTCTGTGTCAAATAAATAAAATCTTTAAAAAAAAAAATTGCTGCCTAAATATCAAATGCACAAAAATACACAGCTAAAAGATCTGTTAACATGTTTATAGGAGGACTATATTAGTAAATGTTTTAGAGCAGACTTTACTATATGTAATAAAATATGCTATTCTTACTACACAAAAGATTCTTGTTAAGTGTACTTGGATTTGATAATCCTATAATAATTTATTCCAAAATATGAAGAGGGAGAACAATAGTTAGACTACTGAAGTGTCCTTTCTATAGTCATCTAAAAAATGATACCTGTTAATTGGTTTGCTGCTAGAGCATAATTTTATGATAGGATTTTTACATTTTTACATATGTACATATGTGTGTGTGTATATATGTACATGTGTGTGTATATATATTTTTTTTTTCTAAGTAGGCTCCACACCCAACATGAAGCTTGAATTCATAACCCTGAGATCAAAAGTTGGACACTTAATCAACGGAGACACCCAGGCACCCCGAGGAATTTTAGGTTATATTTTAATCAAGGATCACTGACAGAACTTAAACTGCCTGATTGAATGTTGTCCTGTGTGAATAAACAAACCTGATCCTGTCTTACTGACAAGACTAAATACAGCTCAATACACCCAAAAATTCTAGACAACTGCTAAAATATTTAATTCTAACCTCTTTAATTTTAATTAAGAGCTTACTTTTTTCATGAAGTTTCAAGGAGATAAAGATAAGAAATGTGGACTCTCTATTTTCAAATAATGTAACTTTGTAATGATGAAGAAAAAAACAAACTAGAAAATGATAAACTTTAAACTTCATTGTCTATATTGTTTTAGTTTCATCAAGGTAGGCTGCGATTTAAATCCACATTAGGAATTACAAAGGGAGCGACAGATTTGTAGATATGTATGTTGTGTAGATTCAATCTATCAAATCCTGTTTGCTAAGAGAGTGGCTGAAATACTAGTGACCACAACAAAATGTTAGGATTCAGAGACTAGAACACTAGTTCAGTTCTTATCGGGAAGTTGCCTCATCATGAGAACAGCTTTAGAAAATACCTCTCTCATTCCTGCCTCAGGTCAAGGACTTCTCCAGGGCTCCTGTTCCTCTGCTTTGCTGCATGTCAAAGGTTATACAAATCTAGACTCAAGATAGTCAGTCTTAAGTTTAATTGAGTGAGTGAAAAGTTATTAGGCAGGGTAATTTTCCAGGGATCTTGACTAAACCAAGATATTTTTACGAAGAAATAATATCTTAAATTGATGGATTTTTTTTTTATAGAGAGAAGATGAATTAGCTTCTATAGAGAAGGGTTTCAAAATTCATACAATGAATGTTAGCAATAATTAGGAGCCATTCCAATCAAAATTTTGAAACCCAGATGTCTGTAGAATCAGTCCTTAAAGTTGTTTATAAAATTTTATTATATTTTTCTTAACGATTTAAAGAACTGCTTGTAGAAAGGGCATGAGACAGTAACAACAGCACTCAAACACACATTCTGTTTTAATTTAACCTTGAATATGAAGGTGTTCTTTGCTGTTCTAACATGAAAAGTAGATCAAGTTATTTGTTGTCACCAACATATCAAGTCATTTGACATAGTAACAGGAAAATGGTTTCAAAGACCTAGCAGCTAGGAGAGTAAACAAACTCATTCAAAAAATAAGTGTCCTAAAAGAAAGCCATTATCTATCTCTAAAGCAATAAAAGATAAATACTATTCCAGAAACTCATTTATTTATTATTTTCAGGGACATGTACCAAAAAGTTTTTAAAAAGTATAATGTGAAAATCTTATTTTCCTCTAGTTTCCCAGTTGTCCTATTCACAAGTAGCTATTTCTTGAGTATCCTTTATTTGCGTGTTTAACCTTTCAGAGGTATTCTTGGCATAGGCTTGTATATGCTATTAAAAAGTCACAATAATAAAGAATAAATAAAACCTTTAGCAAAAACCATTAAGAATAAACAGAGAGAGTCCTTATATTGTACTCCATGTCTAGAAGATGGATTTTATTTTAAGTGTTTTTGAAAGTAGAAAGCTCTTCTTGGTTCTGTCCCTCAATACTAGTATTATAGAACTTCCGCCATCCTTCTCCAAAATCAACAGGATTTTAACTGCAACCTTCACTAATGGGACTATCACATTTGAAACTTAAATGGCACCCAAAATGCTTACTAATGATATTCCACAAAAGCAAATGGCTCATACATATTTTTCATTCCCTTTACCTTCCTTCTTTTTTTTCCTTTCTCTTCCTCTTGTTTTTTCTCTGTCCATTAAAATTCTTTAATATCATGTCTCTGTTTGTAAACTCATCCCCCATATTGTTAGTTTCTGGAAGAGAAATTCTGTATCCGTCATATTGGGTAATATTAGAACTTTTGTATTATTTCCAAATAGAATGTTCTCAATAGAATATTTTCAATATATATTGGTTGAAATGATGGATGATTAAATGTAATAAAACAAGAGTTTGAAGCTATCTTTATCACATAATAGAAATATTAAAATTATACTGCATGCTCACACAAAGGTTAAGTAGAACTAACCAATGCAATCTAAAGGGAAATAGACTGCAGCTTCATATACTGATGATGAAATCAAAAGCACTGGAAAAATAATTCCTTCATTGTGAGTAACAATAATAAAGTATACCTTTACTTTAATGAGGTTGTTGATTCCTTCTCCAGATAACTCCAGAAAGTGTTAATACCTGGGTGGAACCAACTGAGCCACCCAGGCACCCCATGACAAGAGTATCTTTAGTTTGCTATGAAACTACCAAACTGTCTCCCAAAGTGACTGTACCATATTGCATCTCCACCAGCAATGAATGAGAGTTCTTGTTGCTCCACATCCTCTCCAGCATTTGGTATTGTCAGTATTCTGGATTTTAGCCATTCTAATGAGTACATACAGGTATCTCAATGTTTCATTTTCATTTCCCTAATGACAAATGTCCTGGAAACTTCATGTGCTTATGTGTCATCTATATATCTTCCTGTTACGGCCTGTTAAGGTCTTTGGCCCATTTTTTAATCAGGTTTTTTGTTTTCTTATTGATGAGTTCTAAGGATTCTTTTTCCTTTTGTATATTTTGGATGACTCACTCACTAGCTATAACTTTTACAAATATTTTTCTCCCAGTCTGAATTACATAACTTTTATTTACTTTTCTAGTATTTTGTTTTATTTTTAATTAACTAGGAATTCCAGTATGATGTTGAAAAGCAGTGGTGTGCTTGATCTTACTGGGAAAACAGAGCTTCTCTCACTATTATATAGGATGTTATCTGTAGATGTTCTGTAGGTATTCTTTATCAAGTTGAGGAATTTCCCTTTTATTCCTGATTTAATGAAAATTTTTATCATGACTGTTGGATTTTGTCAAATTCTTTTTCTGCTTTTATTGATATGGCCATGTGATTTTGAATACTTCATTTCTAGTATGTATCATGTTTAGAAATAATAGACATCTTAGAGATAACATAATATGATAAAGGCAGCATGGAATGCCAGTTTAGAATATAAACCTTTAAACCCAGAATGTCAGGATTCAAATACTAGCATTGGCAAGTACCATCTGCAAATCTCTTGCCAAGTTACTTTATCTCTCTATGCTTTAGATTCCTGTCTGCAAAATGGGGACAATAGGTTGGCAGCCTCATAGGATTATAACAAGATTAAATTATTCAGTATATGCAAAATACACAGATGTTTAGCACTGTTGCACACTGTAAAATGTGTTTTAATTTTTTACCAAATGATAATATAAATACCAGAAAGGCTAAAATTTTTAACCTATTTATTCACTACTGTAACCACCATGCCTAGAACAACGTCTGGTTCCTAATCACATTTGAATGTCACAGGTAAAATTAACTACTAAATGATAAAGATATTTGAGGACTGAAAAACAACGCCACTGCTAGCACATATTGGCATCTTTGCACAAGTTAGATAAAAGGCAGTCCCTTCCCTTAGGACAAAATACCATGAGTCAGACAATATGGCTTGGTGAAAACACGATTTCTATTATTTGAAAACAACCATCCGCCCATCTCAGACCATTCTCAATGGAGAAAGACCACCAAATTTTGAAAGATATTGCTAAACCCAGGAAAGATAGAAAAAAGATGGCTAACAGTTAATAAAATTAGTGTCTATATCAGGATTAACAACTTTAAATTGATATTTCTAATTGGCACTTCTTGATTTCCTCCTTTATATAGAAAGTTGATTTCAGGATAGAGACTAAAGGGAGAAAAATAAGAGTCTGTTTGTGCATGCCTTTGTGTGTGTGTGTGTGTGTGTGTGTGTGTAGGTATGTAGTTTAGGCTACATGAAAGGGCAATAGACCTGTGAAAAAATGTATGGCCACAGACTGAAATAAATATTATTGCTTGAAGCAATAACTTTAGGTAATTATGTTTTATTTCCAATGAGCAGATATATCTTCTACCTCATAACAGTGTATAAAAAATTCAAGTTCTAAACAAATTTGCAAAATTAGAAATTTTACTGTGTTTATTTTCTTCTTGACTTACCTAGCTTTTTTAACTAAAGATCCACTTTCTTTTTATTCACTTATTTCTGTCCATTCAAAAAAATCAATGGATCTCTTTAACCTGACCCATTTTCTTTCTACTCCATACACTTTAAAAAGTCTACTTCATTTTCTTTGACTACTAATTCCTATTTCTTTTTATGGGTTCAGTTATATTAAATTATTTATTGATTATGACAAGTTCCAAACTTTTCTCTTTTGTAAATCAATTTTTCCTACAATAAATAGTTTATTATATGAATTATGATGGTTTACAGTGATAGAACTTAGAGAGCTGTAAATAATTGTGTAGAGTACACACTATGTCTGTAATGTGAAAAAAATAATGTTGCTCCTTCACTAATTATAATGCCTGCCTAGAAAGTGTTCTTGAATTGAAAAAAGCCAAAAATCTTGTAAATAAAGATTAAACATTTATTAAAGGCAATTTCATTAATGTTAAGAGTCAAATGTGTTTAAAAAATGTTGTTATAAGATGTCTGACCTGGTCAAAAGTAAGAAATGAGGAAAGAGAAGATATTTGCTTATGAAGCTTATATTGGCTAGAATAATTCTGACCATGACACTTTTTTGGCCTAAGGTTCTATGACATTAAAAATTTAGCTGGTACATCTCTATGTTAATGCTGTGAAACATTATGCTTATAAATATTATATATTTATATGCATAAGAAATAATTCTAGGTCAACTCTGTTTATGTACAAATGCAGTATGAATGGAAGGGAGTTAAAAGAACCAAATCATAATTACATTATCAGCCATATATGTTATGCATTTATTCAGAAATATTTATCAATTATTTATTGTAACTAGAAGTATTGTGTTACTTGCTGTGATACAGAAATAAAACAAAATAAAATGTACTCACTTAAATTCAGTTTTGAGGGAAGACTGATAATAAAGTACATATTCAATCATTCTTTTATTCAATAGATCCTTCAATTTGTGGGATTAGAACTAAAAATAGCAGATTATAGTAGCATGCATGTGGGTGCAGTGAGTTAGAGTCTATACATTCTAAAGTCCTTGTATTGTTCAGATATAAGCAAAAGATATTGATCAACTTTTTATTAAAATAAACATGAATATTAGCATTTATATAAAACAAAAAAAAATCGTAAAAATATTAAAGCAAAAAAAATCCAATGTGGCAGAAAGAATAAATTTATGAAAGAAACAACAGAAAATAAACCTTATAATTAAAAAAGAAGAAAAGCTGAAAGTAAAAGAAACACACAGACACACTCAAAAAATTATGTAAATTCAAACAACAGAAACAAATCCAAATGTATCAATAATCACAAATTTACTTTCCTGTAAAAGGACTGAAATTGTAAATTTGGATTACATAAAATAAAGCTATAAACTATTTATAAAAGAGAAAAAGAGACATAAAAAGTTTACCATAAAGGTTGGAGGGAAATATAACAACCAAATGGAGACTTTAATATTATCAAATAAACTTAAGGGAAAAGAAAACTACTAACAGAAAACTATTAAAAAATAAGATACAGTAATCCTAACATTATGTAATTTATGACAAGTTTAACTACATGAAAACAAAATTTATAGAACAGTGAAGAGAAATTGACAAATCCATCTCACATTTGGAAATATTCAAATGGTCCTTTTAAGTAATTTAATGGATGAGACACAAAAAATAATCTTTAAGGGCAAGATGTAGCAAATAAGCTTATACATTATATATAACTTGTTATATACATAACATATTAAATTTGTTATATATATAATATATGTATATAACACATATATAAATAAGCAAAATTGGAAAATGCAAAAATTTTCTGATGCAATCCCTATCAAAATATCAATAATATTTTTCACAGAAGTAGAAAAAATAATCCTAAAATTTGTATGGAACCACAAAGAACAAGAATAACCAAGACAATCTTGACTAAGAACAATGCTGAAGGTATTACAACCCCAGATTTCAAAATATATTACAAAGCTGTAGTGATCAAAGCAGTATGTTATGGCTATAAAAACACATACATCAATGGGACACAATGGACAGTCCAGAAATAAACCCACATTTATATGGTCAATTAATGTACAACAAAAGAGGAAGGAATATACAGTAAGAAAAAGACCTCTTTAACAAAATGAGCGTAAGAGAGGGCACCTACCTGGGTGGCACAGTCAGTTAAGTATCTGATTCTTGGTTTCAGCGTTAGGTCGTGATCTCAGAATCAAGCCCTGTATTGAGCTCTGTGCTTAGCACAGAGTCTGCTTGAGTTTCTCTCTCCTTCTCCCTCTACTCCACTCCTTGCTCCTGCTCACACTCTCTCTTCAAATAAATTAATCTTTAAAAAAAAAAAAAAAACTCAAATAAGCAAACAAAACAAATGGGGTTGGGAATGCTGGACAGTTACATACATGCAAAAGAATGAAACTGGACCACTTTCTTACACCATAAACAAAAATAATTCAAAATGAATTAGGAATCTAAATGTGGGACTGAAAACCATAAAACTTAGGCAGTAATTTCTTTGACATTTGTCGCTGAAACATTTTTCTAAAATATGTTTTTTGGACAAGAGAAACAAAAGAAAAATTAAACTATTAGGACTACATCAAAATGAAAACCTTTTGTACAGAGAAGGAAACTGTCAATAAGCTAAAAAGGCAACCTACTAAATATATTGAAGTTATTTGCAAAAGATGGATTCGATATCATTAAGGAGTTAATATTTAAAACATGTAAAGAACTTACAACGTTACACCAAAAAAACCCCCCAAACAATCCAATTAAAAAGTGGGCAGAGTATCTGGACATTACTCCAAAGAAAACACCCAGATGGCCAACAGACACATAAAAAAGATGCTTAACATCACTAGTCATCAGAAATGCACATTACCACCACTGTGAAATATCACCTCACACCAGTCAGGATGGGTATTATCAGAAAGGTAAGAGATAACAGGTGTTGGGAGGGGTGTAGAGAAAAAGGAACTCTTGTACAGTGGTCGTGGGAATGTATATTGGTACAACCACTATGAAAAACAGTATGGAGTTTCCTCAAAAAAATTAAAAATAGGAATACCATATGATCTAGTAATTCCACAAGTAATTGCACTAAATCTGCAGTATTTACTCAAAGAAAGCAAAAAGCACTACTTGAAAAGACACATGCACCCTTATGTTTACTGTTGCAATAGCCAACATGTGGAAATAACCTAAGTGTCCATTACTAGATGAATGGATAAAGAAATTGTGGTAGGCATATATAATGGACTATTATTCAGTCATAAAAAAGAATGAGATCTTGCCATTTGCGATAAGATGGACAGACCTAGAAAATATTATGCTAGGTGAAATAAGTCAAACAGAAAAAGACAACTACCATATGATTTCATTTGTATGTGGAATCTAAATTAAAAAAAAGAGAAGATACAAACAGATTCATAAATACAGAGAAGAGAAGAAATTAGTGGTTGTCAGAAGGAAGGGGTTTTGGGGAATGGGCATAATACATGAAGGAGATTAAGAGGTACAAAACAAGTAAGCCACAGGGATGAAAAGTACAGCATAGAGAACATAGTCAATAATACTGAAATAACATTGTATGTTGATATACAGTAACTATACTTACATGGTGAGTACTGTGTAATGTATGTAAATTGTTAAATGAATATTTTGTGCATTTGAAACTAATATAATACTGTATGTCAACTATGTTTAACAATAAAAATTAAAAAACAAGGAATGCTCAAACACAAATACAAAATAATGTTTGGCATCACAGCAATAATATTCTCTTAATTAAATAGCACAATTAATTTATAAAATGAAAATAGTTAGAACTTCACATTGTGTAGGATGAAAGAAAATCTTTCCAAACAACTGACGGGTCAAAGAAAAAATGAAAATGTAAACTAGAAAATAATTAGAACTGTTGGTAACAATATTATTAAAAGTTGCAGTTTATAAGATACAGCTGAAACAGAATTAGAGGAAACTTTGTGGGAAAATAAGGCAGAAATCAGGAAGTTACATTAACTCAACTTAAGAATTTAGAAAAATAAGCCAACCAAATCTTAAGAAAGCATAAAGAAAGTTAATGCACGTAAAAGTAGAAATTTAAACAATAGAAAACAAGGACACAATTATAAGGATAAAAATATCCAAAACTGGTTTATTGAAAAGCCAAGAATATTAAACAAATATTTGGTATAACTGGTAAAATAATAACTGAGTGAAAACAAACACTGTTAAGCAGAGAGATACCTACCCAAATATGAGAAAGAAAAGCCAATAATGAAAATTTATTTAAAAACTAAGCAATTAATTTAAAAATAAATGTGAGGGCGCCTGGGTGGCTCAGTTGGTTAAGCGACTGCCTTCAGCTCAGGTCATGATCCTGGAGACCCGGGATCGAGTCCCACATTGGGCTCCCTGCTCAGCGGGAAGCCTGCTTCTCCTTCTCTCACTCCCCCTGCTTGTGCTCCCTCTCTGGCTATGTTTCCTTCTATCAAATAAATAAAAAGAAATCTTTAATAAGTAAGTAAGTAAGTAAATAAATAAATAAATAAATAAATAAATAAATAAATAAATAAATAAAAATAAATGTGAAATGCATGAAATTACTGAAACCATATAAATTCCCAATTACTCTCATGAGTAAGTAAAAAATATGAAAATAATATAATAAATAAATTGAATTTCTAGTTTTAATTCTCCCTATGAAGACTATATGACTCTCTGCTGATTTATATATGGATTCTATCAAATATTCATTGGCAATAATCCAGATCATAGGTAAATATTTCAAGGAAGTAGAAAAAGAGGCAAAAAAAACCCCACCTCATTTTAGTAAAATGTAGGTAACAATGTATCAAAGAATAATACAGAGAATGACTTCAATGCCATTGATAAATACATACACAAAAATACTGATAAAAACATTAGGACAAAGAATATAGCAATGTTCTAAGAAAGCATGACGAAGAAAATCAGAAGACAAACTGAGAGAAAACATCTACAACAGTCATCCCTAACAAAGGACTATTATCCAAAATGTACAAAGAGCTCTAAAACTCAGCAATAAGAAAATGAACACAATTTTTTTTTAAAAAATAGAGAAAATACCTGAATAAACACTTCATCAAAGAATACATACAAATAGAGAATAAGTATATGAAAAGATGGTCAACATCATTTGTCATTAGAGAATTGCAAATTAAACCAAAGAGAGACCACTAAACACCTATAAAGATGGCTCAAATATAGAACACTAGACATATAGACAATACCACATACTGTAGAGTAACAAGAACTCTCATTTGTTGATGGTGGGAAAGCAGAATGGGGCAGCCACTTTGGAAGACAGCTTGGCAGTTTCGTACAAAACTAAATATACCTCTTTCATAAAAGTTCAGTAAGTGTGCTCATTGGTATTTATCCTAATGAACTGAAAATATATATCCACATAAAAACTAGCACACAAATGTTTATATTACTCAGCCCTAAAAGGAAAAGAGCTATCAATCCATGAAATGAAATGCAGGAATCTTCATTCATGTTGCTAAAGCAAGAAGGCAATCTGAGGAGGTTATATCACATATAATACCAACTCTATGACATTCTGGAAAAGACAAAACTATGGAGTTAGTAAAATGATCAGTTGTTGCTAGGGGTTGCCAGTGAGGGGTGGCAGAGGAGCATAGGCAGAGAATAGAGGATTTCTAGGGCAGTGAAAATACGTTAATGGTAGATACAAGTCATTATACATTATACATGTATTCATTATATGTTTTTCCAACCCCCTAAGAATACACCCAGAACTTTAAAAGATAATGATACGTCATTATCATTTTGAGGGTTCATCTAACATAACAAATGCATCACTACAGTTAGGGATGCTGATGGTGTGGGGGTGCTGTGCATGTTTGTGAGCTTGGGGATTTGTAGGGACTCTGTACTTTCTGCTCATATTTGCTGTGAATCTAAAACTGCTCTGAACTATACAATATATTAATTTTTTTTAATTTTTTTAATGTGTGGGGCAGGTGATGGAATAGTAAAAGCCCAGAGGAGCCTAGAAGACATAACAAGTAAATATAATGTATCTTGAATAAGATACCAGAATAGAAAAAGGACTTTAGCAAAATCCAAGGGAACCTGAATAAAGTATAGATTTTAGGTACTATGAAGAAGAAAAAGATTCTTGGTAAAAGCTAGAAAAAACCTAAATAAAGTATGGATTTCTGTAAGGAAGGTAAAATGTTTTCAATATAAGCATTTTTAAATAGGAATCTATGTGACTGTAAAGGAATCTTACATAATACTGAATTCTATCAACACTTGTTAATAATTTATTTCATTTGTTCCTTAGCATTTTCCCCATGATTCCATCAATGATTTCATCAATAATAATTATCATTACTGTTTTCATTACCTCTCTCCTATGAACATAGTGAGGGCAAATATTTTGTTTTAACCTTGTATCTGCATCTGTAAAATGTGAAATGTTTTTGCAAAAAATAAATGTCTGCTAAATTAAAAAATGTCATCTTTCTTTTGTCTTTTCTTTTAACAATCATATTTATGGTGTTATCAGCATAATAGGCACTTGATATAAATTCTTGATCAAATAATTGATATCTATTATCAGCATAATAGGCACTTGATATAAATTTTATCACCATACAATGTTTTACTTTGGTTTTCTGTCACGTTAATGTCATCTAACATTATCATTTCTTCATTTCACCAAAACTTGTACGATTTCTTTAGTATATTTATTTTACATTAGTTCAAAATATCTGAAGTGCTTTTATGTGGTTGCATTTAATTTACCAAAAAAAAAAAAAAATCAGTGTTAATTGTTACCTCAGCTAAATGAAAGGATCAGTAGATGAAGAGACACTAAAAGACTAAATGGTTATCCAAATTTATAGAGACTGTAAATGTCAAAGTCAGAATCTCCAGCCAGAACTTCAAACCCATTGCATTTCTGATTGCAGCATAACTTTATGCCTATTTATGATGTATTCTCTAATTCTGAAGTGGTAGGGCACTGATTGATTGAAGGTTCTTTAATAAATGATGTGATAGAAAGAAACATTGCTACCTTGTTTCTCATTCATTTATAAATGAGTAGAGAAATTATAGGATTTGCATGAAACTAATGGAAAGAAAGGTGATTGAAAACATTTCTGGGACTTACCAAATATTAAATCAAGAGGACATGACCTTACTCTGAAAGTGTAAGTTCCCCAGGGCATCGGAGGAAATTCTATAACATACAGTATTTGATATATAACAGTGTACAAGATGCTGCATCTTCCATTTTTCAAACGTGAAAGAATACAAAGGAGGATACAAAAAAAGCTTGAAACAGAGCAGCTCGCTGGCAAATGGTTCCATTTCAGTAGATTAGCAGTGTCCCAAGTAATTGCTCTTTCAATAGCCTTTATATTATTAGAATTTTTATATGTGTGAAATGGTGAATATTAGAATATTTTATTAAAAGTAACATTTTAGCATGCTTTAGTTTTCATTTGTGATTAAAAATACTGATTTACATTTTATGTGATTGACGTCTTCTAAGTCCTTGCACATACTAGAAGAAAAAAAGGGTACCTACTTGCTGTGATTACATTTCCTCAGTATCCATAAACATGTAAAATCCTGTCCACTTGCTTTCACTGATTCAAATTAAATACATCTACCTAAGTAAAAACTTATTTACTTACACAAAAATAAAACAAAACAACTAAACTGAAAACTATAGCTAAAAGATAAGATAAAGTTCCCTGAACAGAGAAGTTTACAATCTGGTATCTCTGAAATTCAAGAACTGTTGTGGCTCCAGAAAAGAAAACTTTGGTTGAGTATTGGCAAAATCTTCAAGCAGTTAAAAGAGAGACACTCCTTTTCTATACACAAAAAGGTCTTTTTGTAACTAGATGATTTGAGATGATAGCCTTTTTTCTTCCTTCTCAGGTCTTAATCTATTTTCTTGCTATCACAGTGTAATTTCCTAAAAGTGCTCAAAGTGGAGATTTAATATTTATATTTAACAAATGATTTAATCTCAATGTCTTCTCCAGCCTAAAATATGGAAAAGGAAGAAAAAAAAATCTTTGATATAAATTTTGTTCCCTAAGTCCAAGCAGCAATTACCAAATTCCTTTTTGTGATATTATTACATTTTTCTTAGCCTGGTTACACATGAAGCTTAAAATTATATAACACATTGATGAGAGTCTTGTTTGATTGATACTGTTTTTGAATTCCCATTATTTTTTATTCATGTGTATGCTTTTTTCCTGTGCACAGAGTGAGTGATGAAAAGGAATAAACCCCTAGTCCATTAGCACTCTGATCTCTGGTAACATATGATTCTCAGTAATTTTGTGCCCATTCTTTTGGGTAGTTGGTGTGATTATTATTGAACAAAATGGGAATACTGAGAACATGGGTCATGTTTATGCCTATAGTTATGTGCCTCCTTTATCATCTTAAAATTTACTCTTATCAAAAATAAATAAAATTTTTGCTCATATAACAGAATTATAAAATAGTAAGTATCTTAGATCACCAATTTAGCTTTAGATTGTAAGCTTTGTTGATATCATGTTGTCATGATAGCATGAAAAATATATAAGGAATTCTAAAGTCTTTTATTTATGAAGGTGAGAGCTTATTACCATTAAAAAGAGGGGGTGAATTTGAGATTGAGATATTTGGGATTATTTTATTAGTTTACAAAAATATTAAGAATCTGATTTAAAAAGTTAACATCATCAATGTTTTGGAAGACAATTGTATTAGGAATTTGTGTGAAATGACAAATCATAACAGAAACTTTAAAGTATCCTTTAAAATATTCATTATAAGCTAACATTTATTTTTAAAACCAAATATATATGTACATATATGTATGTGTGGTGTTTGAAGAGTTGCTTTGATAGTTTTTATGTTGTCATTGTTAACAAACTTCTTTTCTGAGAACCAGGTACTTAAACTAGCAGTCAGTAGCATATTGTCTGATTGCTTTTTCATTCTGTTGGGCTACACCACGTGGTCCAAGAGCAGACTGCCACTTCACAGTGTATGCCAAGAATGAGTACCTGACATGAGCTGAGTAAAAGCAAAGCTAAAAAACACTGCTCTGGAAGTTAATAGGCAAGCAAGTTAAATAGGAAAGGGAGACTTTCATCAAAATATTAAAACTATTACAATAGAGGAGAGAAGTGGAACTTGACTCTTCTGAAACGAAAGTTGGATTTTTTTTCAGCTCTATTGAGGTATAATTGATAAATAAGTTTTGTAGATGTTTAATGAATACAATGGGATGATCTGATATATATAAATATATACACACATATATATATACATTGTGAAGTGATTTTCATAATCAAGCTAATTAACACAACCATCATGCTACATAGTTGGTTTTTTATAAGAATAATTAAGATCTACTCTCTCAAGAAATTTCAAGTGTACAGTACAGTATTATCAACTCCAGTCATCATGATGCCCATGAGATCTCCAGAACTTATTCATCTTGTAACTGAAGGCTTATATCTTCAGACCAGTAATTACCTATTCCCTCCCACACACACACTCCTTAGTCCCTGAAAAGCACTACTCTACTCTTTGTTTTTATTATTTCAACTTTTTTAAATTCTGCACGTATTTCACTTAGCACGTTTTCCAGTTTTATCCATGTTGTTATAAGTGGCAGGATTTACTTCTGTTGTCTGAATAATATTCCGTTGTATAAGAGGATCATTAAAGATGGGATCAGCTAAAAAAAAAAAAAAAAAAAAAAAAAAAAAAAAAAAAAAAAAAAAAAAAAAAAAAAAAAAAAAAAAAAAAAAAAAAAAAAAAAAAAAAAAAAAAGCTAGGTTCAGCTAATGGGAAAGTACTAGATTAGGCCAACTGTGTTTTTGTAAATTGTCAGTTACTGAGTTTACCTTCCCCCACAGAGAGTGGGAGATAAGGGCTCCACCTACTTTAATGACTACATTTACATGGAGCATCTCCCAAATCCTTAAGAAAGAGATTTCTGGGTTGTAAAACTGGCATGAGTCTGAGAGAAGATTTACGTTTCAATGGACAGGGGAAGAATATGTAACTATACAGTTTCAAAAATAGATGCTCCTAAGAAAAGAAAAATCAGAGGCCTAGAGTCAGGAAAACACCTGTGTTAAAGTTGTCAAGCTGAGGGGAATGCTCAAGTTGTCTTAGACAGTACTAAAAGTCAAGTAGGAAAGTATGCCAGAGTTATTCATTGGTAAGGTATCCTAAATTAAGAGTCAAGAATAAAATGACAAATTTCACCCCCCGTCAAAAAAAGCATATAAAAAAAGACAGGAACAGGGAAAAAGAGCAGGAAATAAAAGATGGTGAGAATTTAAAAAATCACAATTTAGAGTGCATATTTATACAATCTTAAATAGCACATAAATATTGATGGGACAAGCCTATTTAGAGACTCTAAATATAATGGACAAAATATAAATACATAAATAAAAGTCTTAAAAATAAGCTTTAACCTTTGGCATTTATGCTTTAAAAATGGGCAAGTAATTAATACCTTGGACATATTTTGGTTAGTTCCAGTTCCAGAATTTTGGCTGCATATTCAAAATCTGAATTGTTAACTCCTTACTGAAATAGACTATAAGAAAAAAAATGTTATTCTAGAGTCAACTAATGATATAAGTATATACACTTAAAATTGGGAGTTAGTCACACATATTTAAATATACAATTATCAAACCTCAAACTATGTGTTACATGGAATCACAACTGGGAATTTCTGGGCAGAAAATGTGTTATCCAGTTAATTGGGCAATGAACTAACAGGGTTGCCAAGTTATATAAGGCAATTTCACAGTACTCAAAGGACAGCTTAAAATTTCACTGCTTAAACTGAATTATAAATTATAACTAAAAAGTGATAGCCTATGCCTCTGTGAGGTCTCTTTATTGTATCAGTGATTTTCATAAACCAAACAATTTTGAATAAAGTTAACTTATATTCAAGAGATTATAATTGGTAGAAGTAGATAGGTTTAATAAGATGTTTTTTGTCTACATATAGCTATAAAGTTGATTTAAAAGGCACAGCTATGTATTACCACAAAAGAAAACTAAACTTTTACACAAATTCAGGGTACTAAACTTCAAGTCCTCAATAATAATAGTCGTATTTTACTAAGGTAAATGGTGCTAAATCCTGCATTATCCAGGATTGCTTTAGCCTACCTTCCCTATAAAAGACAGGCTGGGTAAACAGTGGCTAACACTCAGTGTGTATGTGTGTTTGAGGGTGGGAGAAAACATCTCAGAAAAGCAGAATTTAGGGGAAGAAGGAAGAAAGACAGCAAAAAGAAGCATATGTCACAGTATCACAAAGCAGATAATCATTTAGTCTTGCAAAATGTCAACAAGGAAGACTGGAATTAATGAGTCCCAAGTAGTACACTATGGGTAGGTGAAGGGAAGAGGCCAATCAACCTGTGTGTTGGCTTCTTAGCTGATAGGAAGCCATGCCATCATAATTCTGCATCACTGAATTGGGTTACCCTCCTCTAGAGCACCTACCATGATTATTTAACTTTTAAAAGATTTTATCTCCCACTATTTAGATCTTCTGCTTTCAAAACAGTCCATTTAAAGTTAAAAAAATTTTAAACACACATATGTTAATATATATAAACATTTAAAACGAAACATTAAATGATTAATCCTAACTTTTTACTGAGATCTGAAGCATGAAGTATTTATATATAAAAATGTTTATATATATACTGAGAGAGATAGAGAAAAAGAGAGAAAGCATGAGTGCAAACAGTATTAGGAGCTGTAGGAGAAAATTCTAAACACAAGTCAAGTGGAGACAAAAGATTTTATCTGTTTCTGTTTTGCTTTTCCCCACATAATAGAAAACCTTTATTATTTTACTTTTCAATGAAAAGAAATAATACAGTACATAAAATTTATATTTATAATCTAAATTGTAATCTAAATATCATAGCTTTTATACTTTAAAATATTTAAAATTTTCTTGGGCACCTAATTGAAAGAGCAATGACTCCTTTTGGTAATGAAACAAAAATAAAACATGTGAAGAGGTTATTTATGTAAGACAATATAATGTGAATTTACTTAAACTTTGCCCTTGGAAAATATGGCCAAACAATATTTTTGAAAGCCAAGGTCATGTTAAGTGGTCATTTGTTCATATACATATCAATATAAATTTATACTCATGAATTATTATTCTTGTAATAATTATTACATCCCTTTTAAAATCACTTTGTTTATTCTCAAAAATATTTTTTTTAAGATTTTATTTACTTGACAGAGAAACACAGCTAGGGAGGGAACATGAGCAGTGGGAATGAGAGAAGGAGGAGCAGGCTTCCCGCCGAGCAGGGAGCCCAATGCGGAGCCCAATGTGGGCCCCATCCTGGGACTCCAGGATCATGACCTGAGCCAAAGGCAGCCGCTTAAGGACTCAGCCACCCAGGTGCCCCTCAAAAGGTTATTAGTTTTCTCTTTTCACTCTGAGTTCTTGGACCATAGAGTCTCTGGTTCTCTTCCACTGTTTATGTGAAGACTTACTCTGATTAAGACATAGTGGTGTTATTCTGCCATTTGTGGATGGTGTTCAAAAATCATTCTCTTCTCTCTCTTTTGAATTACTAGTATGTTTTTTAAGTTTTTATTTTAATTCTAGCTAGTTAACATATAGTGTTATATTAGTTTCTGGTGTAAAATATAGTGATTCAGCACTTCCATACTTCACCCAGTGCTCATCAGGACAAGTGCGCTCCTTATTCCCCATCACCTATTTCACCCATTACTTGCTAGACAGAAGCAGCAAAAACCATTGTCTTCTTACTATTTTGCAATGTAAGTCCTCTGGGCTCCCAACTATTTTATAAAACATAACACCATGAATATTTCCCCTGTGATATGGCCATCTACTCTGTAATGATTCCCCCATTGATATCCCCATATTCTACTCCAATGTATGTATAGAGGATTCTCTCTGACAATTTGTTAGGGGCTGAGTGTGACTTTGAATTAAATTCACTGCTTATTTGTATCATATGGTGAAATTTACATCACGGAAACTAACATTTAAGAATGAGTTGTATTCAATCCACAGATTCAGGCTCAAAATTATTATCTACATCTGTCTCAATCTGTTTCTATGCATAGAGAAGTTAGTAAGTATTATCTAATCTGTCTTTTTGGTATTAACTGTATGAGAAGCATTTTGAAAACTTGGCTCCCTGGGAGTCTTTTATGGCTCAAGATAAGCTAATTTGAGAATTTATATCATTTCAGGTATTTACTGTCCTACACAATTATGAGCCTTGCAAAAGCTTTGCATCTGTGAGAGTTTTAAAACTGATCCAGTCTTTCCAGCCATTACTGTTCTATTTAATAGCGTGACCTCATTTTTGCTAGAAATATGTCTATATTTTTTTACTAAAATTTGAAAATCTTTGCAAATAAGCTAACAATTTATATATGTATTATGTATTTATTTGTATATATATGTATGTGTTCTTAACGATTAAATAATTATATGCTACATTTGCTTTTAGAGACATAAATTATCATACAATCATTATGGAATTTGTAAAAATAAATGAGTACAGACAACTTGAAGGCTATGTACAATCAGTAAAATTATCACTTTATCTTGTCAAATTCATTTCATTTAATCACTTAGTTTAAGAGCTAAAATGTCAATGTGTCTGAAATTGTAGAGCTGGCAATTTTAAATATGAGGCTGAGTCTAGAATTAATTAAATTATATTAACCAAGCCATTCATAAATAAGTCCTACCCTTTCACACTTATCTACTTCTTTTGCATATAGATTACTATGCCAAGAATATGTTGACTTAGGCAACCTTGATCCGTTTTGTCATCTTTATAAACTCCAAACTCAATTTCCCTATCCAATTAGAGAAGATGATCTGTAAAATCTCCCCTAATCTCTCAGAATCTTCTGTGACATAACAGAACTCTTAAGCTACAACATTCTTAATTTATTTGGTATTGTGGTAATTTTTCATTGCTGTAGATTTTTTCCTGTCAGAACATTTATTTGTAGATAGACTAACAAAATTCAGTACTTGGAGCATATGTCAGCAAATATGCAATAAATGAATTATATTTTCTGTAATATATCTATGTCAAAACATACTTTATCTCTTAAAAATGGAAAGTGGATGAAAAAACAAATAATAATTCCTTTTGTACCATGTCTATTTCTATCAATGCATATTTTGGTGGAATTCAATTTAAAGTGATTACTATATTTAAAGTATGTGAACTATACAGCAGAAATCATAATTTATTATTTCACTACTGTTCTTGTTTTTCTTGTTATTGTTGTTATCCTCATTATTATATGTCCAGCCCTTACGTTACTTTCCCAGAATAATTTCTCCTGAGAATTTTCATGAACACTAAAGGATTCTTATTTAGAATATGATTAAGATATCTTCCCCAAATCTTCTAGAAATGAAATTCTTAATATTGTCATTAAATCATTGTACTTAGTTTTTCTTACCTCAATCTCTTTAAGAAGTGTTTATCAGTTGAAAATAAAATTCTGGGCAGATGCTTATTTTTCTTCAGCATGCTGAATAAAACCCTTGTCTTCATGTACTGTTGATGATGATTGACACTACCTTAGTCTTTTTTTTTTTTTTTTACCAGTTCTGTAAACTGGATCTCATCTATTCTTTCAGTTATCTCCTCCTACACTTTCTTTTAGATGTATTGCAGCTTCCGAATCCATCCTATACGCCTCATGCCAAATTTATGTATTCACTGTAAATTCTTTTTCTCTTTGTCTTACGGTCTTTGTGGACACCTGAGTATCATCTTCCAACTCACAAATTCTCTTTTCAACTGTGGCCAAGGAAGATTTTATGTCCTCATGAAGTTTTAATTTCAAAGGCTCTATCTAAAATGTTTAAGCAGCTCTAGAATGATCTCTAGATTTAAGAGAGTCCATCCATTAATCCTTGAAATACAAATATAAATTTATAAATTCTTTGCTATGTTCACTATGTATCATAGTGAACACTACATAAGAGCAAATCAAACTGAGAGAGAATTTTGTTTAAAATATCTTCTTTGTGTTTATGAAAGCAAACTATCAAATATACTAATTTATTTTTATTATTTCTCAATACAGAAATAGAAAATAATAAAGGTAGACACCTCAAGCCCAGTTATGTTATTTCTTAAAGACTAAAGAAAAATAACTGATAATAATACATTTGTTATCAAAATTTCAAATGGTACTGAAGTAAATTTCAGATGCCCTGTTGCTAAATAACAGAAAGATGTAACTTCTGAAATATGCTTATAGTCCTAGATTGAATGACATTAACTAAAAATGGCTTTTTTATGTTCTTTTTTTTATTGTTACTTAATTTTTTTTCCCAGTGTTCCAAGATTCATTCCCCATTCCCCACACCCAGTGCTCCATGCAATAGGTGCCCTTAGTACCCACCACCAGGCTCTCCCATCCCCCCACCCCCCTCTCTCCAAGTCCCTCAGTTTGTTTCTGTGTCCAAAGTCTCTGTTGTTTCATTTCTCTCCCTGGATTACCCTACTTCCCATTGCCTTTCCTTCTCCTACTGTCCTCTACATTACTCCTTATGCACCACAAGTAAGTGAAACCATGTGATACTTGACTTTCTCTACTTGGCTTATTTCACTCAGCATAATCTCTTCCAATCCAGTCCATGTTGCTACAAAAGTTGGATATTCATCCTTTCTGATGGAGGCATAGTATTCCACTGTATATATGAACCACATCTTCTTTATCCATTCATCTGTTGATGGGCACCTTGGTTCTTTCCACAGTTTGGCGATTGTGGCCATTGCTGCGATGGGATTGGGATACATATGGCCCTTCTTTTCACTACATCTGTGTCTTTGGGGTAAATGCCCAGTAGTGCAATTGCAGGGTCATAGGTTAGCTCTATTTTTAATTTTTTAAGGAATCTCCACACTGTTTTCCAAAGTGGCTGCACCAGCTTGCATTCCCACCAACAGTGTAAGAGAGTCCCCCTTTCTCCGTAGCCTCTCCAACACTTGTTGTTTCCTGACTTGTTAATTTTGGCCATTCTGACTGGTGTAAGATGGTATCTCAGTGTGGTTTTGATTTGAATTTCCCTGATAGCTAGTGACGCTGAACATTTTTTCATGTGTCTGTTAGCCATTTGTATATCTTCTATATAGAAGTGCCTCTTCTGTCTCTTGCTCATTTTTTGATGTGTTCATCTTCTTTTTGGATGTGGAGTTTGAGTAGTTCTTTATAGATCTTGGATACCAGCCCTTTGTCTGTAGTGTCATTTGCAAATATCCTCTCCCATTCTGTGGGTTGCCTCTTTGTTTTGTTGACTGTTTCCTTTGCTGTACAGAAGCTTTTTATTTTGACGAAGTCCCAGAAGTTCATTTTCGCTTTTGTCTCCTTTGCCTTTGGAGACGTGTCTTGAAAGAAGTTGCTATGGCCAATGTCAAAGAGGTTACTGCCTATGTTCTCTTCCAGGATTTTGATGGATTCCTGCCTCACGTTGAGGTCTTTCATCCATTTCGAGTTTGCCTTTGTGTGTGGTGTAAGCGAATGGTCTAGTTTCATTCTTCTAAATGTAGCTGTCCAATTTTCCCAGCACTAAAAATGGTTTTAAAATATGTAAAATATCAAAAGCAACATGAGTGAGCATGCGTACCTTGCATGTGAAAGACAAAGATGTTCCTTACGTGTCTGAACCATATTTTTCTCTTCTTGCCTTATTCATAACCTTAGTGATAGAAATAAATTCAGTTGTAGTTAATCTGTAAGAATTAAACTCTTTTGTACTACCTGGATTTTCTTATGTAATTAAGGCCATAGACTGTTCAAAGAGTGAATAGTAAATTATTTCCTATATGTACACACTTAGAAGTTCTGATTGAATGTGTACAGTGTTATTGTCAGAGCACAAACCTTTTCTACCTTAGTCTCACTACACGCACATAATCTCTAAGAAGATTATCATATAAAGTGTGCATAGTAAATATGCATTATATTAATAAATCTTGCATTCAAAAGTAATTTTTAAACAGAGTATTTTATCAGTGTATGTCACCTTTGAAAATAAAAATGGTAAGGGGAGAAATTTTATGAATAACAGAATCATATTTTCAGCCAAAATATTTTCATAATAGCTGAATAATGGTAATATATATATCAAATTTAAGGTAAAATAACTCTCCTTCAAATAATTAAATTAATTATATTAATAAGTATTTTTCTGGTGATGGTACTGGGTGAGAAATTCTTTAATAAAAGCAAACTCTATTATGCAACAAAACAGCCTTTTTAAAAAATTTCTGTTTGCAGATACAGAAACTAAGTCAGATTTGGGATAAGTAATTTTCACTTGATCACATCACTATTATAATGATAAAGTATCTTTTTTATGGGTCATCTGCCTCCAGAGCCCAAGGTAAATGTTTACCATTTTATTTGGGGAATTCACTGGAGAGCACTGACTGACTGAGAGAGATTAAGACAAGCTTTTATGGTGGAAATGGTGTGCTTCTGGAGGCTTAAAGCTGCCCAACTCTTTAGCAACTCGGTTGACAAAAGAAAAGACATCTTTATATCAGTCACTGGGTTCATACAGTTAAACTTTATTTTTTTTACCTTTTCAAAATTAAAACTTTATTTTTAACTCCATAGTTAACATACAGTGTTACATTAGTTTCATGTGTACAGTATAGTAATTCAACGATTCCATATATAACTCCATGCTCATCAAGATAAGAGCACTCTTAATCCCTTTACTTGTTTCAGTCATCCCCCCATATACGGAGGGTCAATAGACTCATGAAAAGATGCTTACTGTCATTCATTATCATATCAAATCAAAACCACCATCAAGGAGATATCACCTCACACCTGTCAGAATGGCTAAAATCAAAAACACAAAAAATGATATGCAGTTAAACTTTAAAAAATTAAGTTGTACCACTCAAACATAGCACCAAGTTTCATTTCCAAGTATAATGGATAAGATTTAGTAGAGTTGTAAATCTTTGTCTAACTGACACTATTTAGAATCTTCCAAATTATGATGACAACCACTGGCATATTTCATAAATACAATTTCAGAGGCAGGTTAGTCCATACTTACTGGTTAATGAATATGAGTTGTTTGCGTGCATGAGTGTGTGTGTGTGTGTGTGTGTGCGTGTGTGTGTGTGTGTGTATGTATGCGATTTGAGAATATCTTGAGAGCAAAGAAGAGTATACTTCTATGCAATATACATTTTATCAGGTAGTTATAAAATGGACAATGCAAGTTAATGTGTTACATGACAGTTAAAAAGAGATTAAGATCTTATTCTCTCAACTCTCTTGACACTGAATTGAATAAATTAAATAGCAAAAGTTTTGTATAAAAATGATTAGCAAGTGCTTCAGATAGACTTCCCCATGAGATGCCTGTCACTATGATTTGTTATTTATATACTTAAAAAGAAAGGCAATAGATCTAGTTTTTGTCCTTTAGGTGTTTGCTTTCTACTGAATAAACAACTTACCCAGAGCGACTGATAACAGAACAAACTTATGGCATAAATTTAGTAATTCCTCATTATATTCTGCAAGTTTTATATAGGTCAAAATTTGTTTATTTTATAAGGTAAAATTATGACACTTTATTATAGCCAATATTCAACATATTAGAGAAACAAGATAAGAATATAAAGGTTAAGAAATGTTCCTATAGGGGCACCTGGGTGGCTCAGTAAATTAAGTGTCTGCCTTTGGCTCAGGTCATAATCATAGGGTACTGGGATGGAACCCCACATCACATTCCATCAAGCTCCCTGATCAGTGGGGAGTCTGCTTCTGCCCCTTCCTATGCTGCTTCCCCTGCTTGTGCTCTCTTTCTCTCTCTCCTACTCTCAAATAAGTAAGTACAAATTTAAAAAAGAAGAAATGTTCTTATAAAGTAAAAAAGAAAAAAAGTCAAACAGCTAGAGAATGAGGAAACCCTACAATTAATAATTACCCACCTTAGCAAAACAGCATGTTTTATTTGGAGCAACTGTATTCTTCTACCATTAACAAACACAGTATTATGGCTTCCCGACATGGAGAAAACAAAAGATACTTGAAATAACAATAATCTGGAATGTTTATACAAACATGAATTATTTTGTATTAACTCTCCCTAGGGATGAAATGAGTGTGCTAGACTTTGGACAGGATAGTCTTAAGATGAATGTATATAATAGGTTCACTGATGGATCATAAGAGCTAACAAAGATAGCATCAAATTCAACTTATGTTCCAACCAAGTTCTAATTTGTGTTTGAGATGATTAAAATTTATAATCTCTTATGTTTCTACTTGTTTTTTATGTTCCTCTGGATATATAACCTTGTATTTTTCAGGGAAAAAAAGTTTCAGGAAATATATACATATATATGAATTAGAAGTAGGATAAAAGAGGAGACTATGAAGGCACGAAATATAAACAAGAGGAGAAGGGCCCTTATGAGAAAATCCTATGATGAAAGTTACAATGGGGCTTTCAGGACCTTACATTAAGAGAAGCGGGATCCAAGATAATGTGTATTTTCTCTCAGGAACTACACATTATGTTCTACAAGGGTACCTCTCATTGACCCCCTTCCATTCTGTAGCCACTAGAGGCACAAAAGGTATAAGACCTAAGCTAAGGTATATAATGTTAGAATAAATCTATGATGAAGGAGAGTTGAAAATGTTGCATCATTTTCTGAAGGATATAGATATAGTTATGTCTTGCAAGAATTTGAATTTTTGAAACCTATATTATGAAATTCAAAAATTTATGAAAAAGGAAATTAAGAAATAATGGTTTAATTTTTCAAATATGAGTTCTCTCAATCTCTTTTTATCTTTGATAATGCTTGAAGACTTGAAACAATCACACAGTTCTCTTTAACTATCCTATAGTATCATTCCAATGAAATTAATTTAAATTTATATCTACATCAGATTAGAGAAAAACAAATGGGAGACAGCATGAAATGTGGGAGGTTTTGCATGTGTTATTTTGGTATTGCTTGGCTAATGGGCAGGCACATGATGTGGATGCAAACTGAATGCTGATACAGTAAAACATCCTTATTTCATTTTGTTTTAGTGTTCCAGTTCCCTTATCTTGGCCTCTCTTTCCCAGGAGCAGTCACAGAAGAATATATTCTGATGCCTAATGACTGAAAGATTGATTCACATTGCTTCTTTGTTAAAATTTAAATGTAAGTTTTCAGAAACATATTTGCTAATCAGTATAAGCTTCCAAAGAATTTGCTAGGAAAAAAGCTTGAAGAAGCAAACATTTACCTATCATTTACTTTGTGGCCAGACACAAAGGCCCTGAATTTAAGGTCCATAAATTTTAGAGAAATATTAGAAAAATTAGAAAATTTACAACTATAGTACTATAAGATTAATATCAGTACCTGTTATTTGTTTGTAAGGTAGTAAATATAATTATAATAATCATTCACTCAATGATAATACTGAAAGAAGCCAGAGTCTTGTCATACCAAGATGAATAGTTTTACATATTTACAAAAAGCTTTTATTAAAATATATTCTCATTTTTATATGAGGAATTGATACAACAAATGCAGAAAACATGTTATTTGACTTCATTAATTTAGTTGATTATAAATTGTTTAATAATACAGTATTACCATTGATCAAAAAACAATAAATTCCAAAAATTCCATTATAATACCTAATTTTTTTAAATGAGGTTTTAAAATAGCATTCTGGTATCATCACTTCCATAAATTGCACTAGCTATGGTATCGGTGCACACAAGTAAGTGTAATTCAGCCAAAAAGCCATTTGAAGCCATCTTAAAATTCAGTGAAATGTAAAAAAAAAATGTCTATTCAAATACGAATAGACACAAATTATTTAAACATTCAGCCTGTGCTATTCTCAAAAGAAGTCAGCTTTTGGCAAAATGGACACATTTTTTAGTTCATAATGCATGCAAAAAGTAGTTTATGCAAAGATACATATTATTTGTGGCTTAGCTTAGAAATCATTTCTTCAGCAGAGTTTCTTACAATGAAATTTTATAATATGTTCTCTCAGCACTTCATTTTTTTCTTTATCAGCATTAATTATAACATCATTAACTTATTATGTGTATCCCATTAACGTGCTGCTTCATAAGTATGGGAGCCATGTCTGCTTAAAGACTTACAAAGTATTTGTTGAATATATAACAAAGGAAGAATTAACAGAAGTGGTTTAATTCATATTTAATCAAAACATTTCTAAACATTGAAAGGACAACCCTCTCAAAAAGTTGCACATTTTGGGGGAGCTAACAATTTTTAGATGGCCTATTAAAATTCTCCATCTGTTTGTATGTTTTGACAACAATTGCCATTTTAAAATGCAAATCATTTTTAAAATGAGGTTAGCCGAGCAAAAATGACACCATTTTTTCCTTTTTTCTAATGTTTAATGCTAGGTTCTTGTTGGGGGCGGTGGATATAAGAACAGCCTGCAAGATGGCTGCTGCACCTGTCGGTACCGCTCCTTGGGACCTTTCATCTTGGGACTTCCAGCTTTCAGAATGCTGTGTCGTGATGAATAAGCCAAAACTCAACGCACCCTGCACATGTAACATTCCCCGGAGATCACATCATCCCCAGGACCTCACCCCCGTTGCCTAGAAACTCCCACCTAAAATCTCCCAGAAATCACACCCCCACCTGGACTGATAAAAATAAGCATGGCCAACCCCACCACCCAATTTCCCTGGTGCTTCTTTCTGCTGGACTAGGGGACCTCTCCGGAAAGTGCCTCCACTAAAGCCTACTCAAACCACTTGCTGCGCCGGGTTCTCTCCTTTACTTGCTCCTTGGGCTGTTCGTCCTCCTCTAGGCCACAAACCTCACAGTTTCAAGGTGAAAGACTCTAAATATCAAGAGAAATATCCTAGGCATAATGAAGCTTAAACCAGAATATGCCTGCTTCTGGACTCTTAATGTCAATATTTTATTGATCATTGGAAAAAGTGAAAAAAAAAAAAGATTTGGTTCTCAAAATATCATTTTATAAAGTAAAATTTATTGCTGTAGTTTATACATAATAAAATCTAGTTATTTTAAGTGCAAATTCTATGCACTGGACAAGTGCATACATTCTTGTGTATCCTAATGTATCCATCACCACAACAGAATAGAAACCATCACTCCAAAATCTTCCCTCATGCTCTTTCCCTGTTAGTTATATCACTGAATTGGGCACAACTGGGGAGCTGCATGGTAAGAGTATGTTTAACTTCATAAGAACCTGCCAAATTAGGAAAGGCAGAAAAAGGAAAATTTTCTAAGTAAAGTTTATGAATTTAAAATCACATACGACAAATTAGTAAAAGACTGGCTTCATCACCTACAATTTTTTTGGAAAAGTTAAACAGATAAAAAGAACATGAAAATTAAGTGTATTTAAACTAAAAGGCTTCCTGCAACTCTCAGGCTAATCCTTTTATCTTTACCCCTAATGGACCTACTTATTCCTTTCTCAGGAAGTCATAGATTGTATGTTGGGGAGAGGTTACCTAGAGGTCACAAGAAATATTTTCTCTCATACAAACTGAACATTTTTTTTTTAGCTGAACACTGTAAGAACACTCAGAACTTTCCATTTTTATCATCAGTAACTACAGACTGCCTAACCTCACCACCCAACCAGTCCACCCCTACATAAACTAAAACTCGCTAATTCTGTGTTCTAGAAAACATGGCATAAAAAGTATAACATCATTAAAAGACAACTTATCAGGTACTCCTGATGTCCCTGTGCAAAAGTGAAATGAAAAGGAATTGATCTTTGACTAAATCTTTTCCAAGAAAAATATCAATCCTTTTCTAGTGACAAGACGTGGACAATTACTCCTATTAAAACATATTAAACTTCAGAGAAGTTTCAGGAGTAGATAATCCTCAGATATTTTCTGCTGATTCCAATCAGGAAAAGAAGGAAGATTCTCATAGATGCCTAAAAACCGTAACTGTCACACTGTCAATCAGATATTGTATTCTTTTTGTCTTATTTTTCATCCTGTGATGGATAGCTTTATACTTACTTTCAACATTTCCCATCATATTCCCCTTCCTGACAATAAAGGTCTTGGTCTAGGAATCTGTGTCAGGAAACTTCATCACTCTATCATTTATCTTTCCCAAGTTATTGGTAGTATGGCCAACTTAAAGAATTATGTGATATACCACCACGTGCCAACCCTTGAAAAAATTCATATTGTGGAAACACCCAATACTAATGCTACTAAAACGAATTTTGTTCAAGGATCTTCTAATCAACAAATAACTTTAAGAAATCTTATTGTGATATTTATTAATAAACATTCCTGACATTATCTATTACTGTACAGACCAACTAGATCTGCCCAACTCCAAAATTTAACCATAGGTAGGATTATTTTCCATGTTGTTTTCCTTTTAGTAAAACTACAAATTAATATGACTTACAGTTGAAAATGTGTTGGTTTCTTGGCATTTTCATAAAGTCTATGTATATAACAAATGAAAGAAAGAATGAACAGAAGGGGTTTAATTCATATTTAATCAAAACAATTCTAAACATTAAAAGGAGACCCCTCTCAAAAAGTTGCACATTTTGGGTGGAGGAAACAATTTATAGGTGGCCTATTAAAATTTGGCAACCAAATATTAAGAATGAAATTTCCTTAATCTTTAATGGAAACTTGTCCTATAACGCTTGATTCAGAGTCTTGGCTTAGAGAAGTACAATCCCATTTTCAACCTAAGTGAGATTATTTCAGTTCTTGTCTTGGTATGTGACAAAGAAGAGAAATGTTGTTCACAAATATAAAAGCTGGGATTTTTTTTTTTGCTTTTTTTTAATGAATGGCAGAATTCCCCTTTTAATAAAAATTTCTAGCTCACCTAGGGAGAGATTAGTATACAATCTTTAGTGTACAATTAGTCTGGATCTCACACATTTATCCCTCTTCTCCCTGAGGAAAATTCTCAAGCTGAGCAGAAGATTCAGAAAAAGGCTGTATTTTTAATGTAATCTTGCACTTGTGTTAAAAGAATGGGAAAATACTGTTCTACTTCTTCAGTTCTTCCAGACAATTCTCACTACAATTTGTGACTTGCTCATACCCTTTTGCACTCACAAGCCTAAGCATTAGTGGAAACATATCAAGATTTAAGTCTAAAAAATAATTTTTTCCAAATATCTTTTCCTTTTAAGTTCAAGAATCTTGTCACTTGAAATAAAAACATTTCTCTAGGATATCATCGAGACTTCTACAGATTGTTCAAGTGATGTAAATTATCTGTTAATTAAGGCTAGTTTTCCAGCTATTCTTCATCTTGAAAGCACTCTGGAAAATATGGCTTATCATTTTTGTAAAATTACTCCTGCAATTCATTTTTCAACTTAAACACCTTAAAAACTTCTTGAAGCCCCTTCCTCTGATGAGCCACCGATGTCTACCGATATCAGGTAACTTAGGTTTTTTTCAGGCTTTCACACATTTTTTTTAACATCCTTGAATGAAATATTTTAAAAATACAAATGCAATTTTTTGACGTTATCTAGAACTATTTCTTTTCAACTACAGGAATATTTGACACAACATCTCCCTGTGAAAAGAGCAGTATGTTATAACAAAGTCAGGAGTTTCTTTTCTTAGAAGGGAAGCAAAACCTCTCAAGAAGCCAAACATCCCTGTAGATAAAAATGTACTAATTCTATGACAGACATTTTGTTTCCAGATAGGAAGATAAACTATGAAATATATTTTGCTACTTTCATGTTTTGGGTGTTATTTGTGGGAAACTGTGTCCCATTGAATTTTACCACCACTTACAAATCTGACAAATACTACAGTATGGCATTTATTGGTGAAATCTGTTGACTCATCATCCTGCATTAAGAAGATGTTGTTTTCAGTTTATTACACGAAACCTCTTCTGCCTCAGGTGACATGTAATCAATATACTGATGTAAAATACTGTTTGTGAGGGGACACTTTTCAATTTCTCATTTTGCATCATGTGTCAGCATTTATTCCCTATAATTTTATATGCTAGAATTATGAGGTTCTCAATAGCTGTGTGACTTTTTCTTTTCCAGCCACTTAGTTCTGTATTGAAAAATATTGCTATTTGAGTCTTTTCACTGAATAGTCCTCTTTTTAAACAGAAGTTTTTCTGTTACTTTTGTGTATAAAGCAATCAGAACTTTTATTTGTAAAATGCTGTGATTTTTAATAGCATGTCCTTAATTCTCTCAGAACTCCTGCTGCTCTTTTAAGCTGTCTATCATGTACATAACACTATAGAATAAGGCTTCTTGAATTACTAGTCCAGAGTAATCCATTGATAAGTAGCTTTCATTTTAAAGACTGATTTTTTTGTGCATGTGCTCTGTATTGTACTAGTGCTGTGACTAGCATTGTGACTCCAGAGATGGTTATTTTTAATCATTAACTTTATAAGAATTGTCTGTACACCTAGGCCTAGAATTTTTCTCTTTCATTTCACTCCCATCCCACTGTTTCTTCATGCAGAAACTCGTTTGATTGCAACAATAATATTTGCCATTTAAAAAATCCAGTTAAGAAATAAATCAAAGTAAAACTTTGTGAAATTTTGAATGAAATTTTGCCAAAAGTGAAATAATGAGATTCTTGTGCCCTCTACTATAAATTCAGTTGAAAAGTTCAATATTTTTTTTTCTTTTTAAAGTTTTATTTAGGAGTGTCTGAGTGGCTCAGTCAGTTAAGTGTCTGCCTTCTGCTCAGATCATAATCTCAAGTAAATAGATGAAATATTTTTTAAAAATTATTTATTTGAGAGAGAGCGAGAATGAACAGGGGGAGGGGCAGAGGGAGACAGAATCCTCAAGCTGACCCACATTGGGCTCAATCCTAGGCCCCGGAGATCATGACCTGAGCCAAAACTGAGTCAGCTGCTTAACTGATCAAGACACCCAGGTGCCCCCAAAAGTTCAACATTTAAGATAAAATGAATTTATACTGTAATTTTTTAAAAAATATTTTATTTATTTTTTTGACAGAGAGAAACACAGCGAGAGAGGGACCACCGCAGGGGGAGTGAGAGAGAGAGAAGCAGGCTTCCCGCAGAGCAGGGACTCCGGGATCATGACCCGAGCAGAAGGCAGCCGCCTAACTACTGAGCTACCTAGGCACACCTCCTTCATTGTTTATGCTTGGGAAGATTCCTCTTTTGGGAGGGTTGGAACATATGTAGATTTAACTTACTTTATTCATCTGATAATTTATTTATGGCCACAGTGAAGCAAGGGTCTAATCAGATTTTCACTTTTCAAAAAATCTAGCCATTGATCTAGCTCCTTTAAGCATCTTCTATTAATTTGAGAGGTCAATGACATCTTTTTTCCTAGGCGAAGGTAGTGTATATTGTTTACTATGGTCTACTTACATTACACTGATCTAACCACTAATGTTTCATGTTTCAATATTTACTAGGCAAAATTTCATGTATTTTTTCAAAAATTTAGTCATTCTAACTTAATTTTTCTAAATGATATTAGAATCATGCTGTAAAATGGAAACATTACTTTTGTTAAGAACTTAGTGTCACACAAAATTCAGATAAGAAAGATCCAGGAATGCAGGTATTTGGAAGCAAAATATTTCAGGCAGAAGAAATACCAAATGTGATTAAGGTGTGAGAACGCCTAGAATGTTCCAAAAAACAAACAAACAAATAGAAAATGGCAAAGCAGCTAGGATGGGACTGGGAAAAGTAATGAGGAATGGCATCACAGAACTAACAGCGGCAGAAGGCCATGACACATATGGGATGCAATAGATTGGTTTTAGACAAAAACAATAATAAAGAGAATGAATTGCAGAAGCAACATATTATAATGGAATCTTGTGCAAAAGGAGAGAGCTCATCCCAGGAAGGATCAAAGACATTCCATCCATGATACCAACAATATAAGTCATGGGAATAGACTGCAATGGCAAAGTAGTAATGAAAGCTTGTAGAAATTCACTTCCAGTTGTTTCAGTTTTCTTCCTAAATTAGGTATAATTGTCATCAGCTATGAGTGAAAAATGTGAGGGCATGTTGAAATATTCAAGAGAGAAAATAAAATAAAATGTGCAATTATTACCTAAGAGGGTAAGGAACAGATTAGACTAATGTCTATAGACTAAGAATAAAGTATTTTATTTTTATGCCTTGTCCATTTTTGACTGACATTTTATCTACCAGGTAAAATGTAAAAAATGCCTTGTAATTAGGGGTGCCTGGGTGGCTCAGCCATTAAGCATCTGCCTCCAGCTCAGGTCTTGATCCCAGAGTCCTGAGATTGAGCCCCACATCGAGCCCTGCATTGGGCTCCCTGCTGAGTGGGAAGTCTGCTTCTCCCTCTCCCACTCCCACTGCTTATGTTTCCTCTCTTGCTGTGTCCAGTCAAATAAATAAACAAAATCTTTTAAAAAATATAACTTGTAATTAGTCTAAAGATTTCCTGTGTTGGTTTGCTTGTTTGGTCTGATTTGATACTGGATTTATATATGCCTACATCAAACAATTAATTTGGTAGTATTTGTTTGATACATATTTTGGATTCTTTTTTTTTTTTTTAAGATTGTGTTTACTTATTTGACAGAGCAAACACAAGCAGAGGGGGCAGCAAGCAGAGGGAAAGGTAGAAGCAGGCTCCTCACTGAGCAGGGAGCCCAATGTAAGACTCCATATCAGGACCCAGGGATCATGACTTGAGATGAATACTGACGCTTAATGACTGAGCCACCTAGGTACCCCTGGATTCATTTTTAGAGCAATTTTCTCTCATCAGAAAATTCAAAAGAAAATGCTGAAGAAATTGGGCTAGGACATGTGTGGAAATATAATTTTGTCAATTAAAAAAAACGTCATGGTCTCCAAGGTTTTCTACTTCATGAATACTTGCAACTTAGATTTTGAAAAATTGTCCTTTCAGTTTTATCATAGGATTTAATTTATCTTTTAATTAAAAATAATCAAAAAAACTCTTTTATCTCTAGCCCGGACTCATTTTCCACTGAAATTATTTTAACTAATCCAAACTGTCTTTTTTTTGTGAAATAAAGACAAAAAATTACATCAAAGACAAAAAATTACATTCAAATATATTTGCTTTATATGTTGAAAAAATGTAATCAGTGAATACTACACATACATTCAAGAACTTTGCCTGTTTAGAATTTAGCTCCATTCTGCCAAGAATGAGATAAGAAATAAAAACTAACCCTGGGAATGTTATTAAATAAGAATAATTATGACCCTTTCATGAGGGGACTTTAAATCCTGTGATCAAGTAAATCCACTGTGAAGAAATATTTTTATGCTCTTCAAAATGTGAATGATTGAACACATTTTTATATTCTCTGGTACTTGGACACAATAAGATAAATATAGAACTGCAACCTTTACTTCAGTGCTGTTGCTTTTATGTATTTAAACCTGACCATTAATGCACTTTTGGTGATTTAATTTCGTACACAATCATACTTAATTGCTTGCCATGTTGTAATATGTTCAATAAAGCAAAGCAATGAAGCAAAAAATAGGAGGACCTCTTAGAAAGTTTAAAAGGAAATCTGTATTAGGACAAGAGTGAATAACACCTGCATGCTAATTACCATTGAATAGCTGAAGCTTATAAATAGTGAAAACTCACATTAACTCTATCAAAAGGTAAGTTGAGGTTTTATGTGGTCAGGTATATGAATAAAACTTAGTACTTACATTACTTCTTAATGTTAACTTTTACTTATTAGATTTTTATCCATAATATATGTCTCAATAATTAAACTGTATGATACAATTCTATGTAGTTTTTAAAAGTTATGAAAATATAAAGAATGCATAAAAGTGAAACATATCACAATATAACAATTCTTATTCATTACTTCAGAAAACTTTCTGAAACACTATAGGCATATTCTTTCAAGAAGCGTTAGCCCTGGAGCACCTGGGTGGCTCAGTTGGTGAAGGTCTACCTTCAGCTCAGGACCCTGAGATCCAGCCCCAAGTCAGGCTCCTGCTTCTCCCTCTCCCTCTGTCTGCTTGTGCTCTCCCTATCAAATAAATGATAAAATCTTTTAAAAAAAATTAGCCGAGACATTGTTTCATTACAATTTCTTTATTTCCTCAGTCCCTTTCAGCCACTCCTTTCCTTGTCTAGCTAGCTGGCTTGCTATCTATATACTTGGGCTTACTGTTTCCCTCCCACATCAGCCGTCTTATTGTTCAAAGTTAAGAACCTCTTTTGTCAGCTTCAAAATTTTATTTTACATCAGTTTTCATGCATCTACTCTCATGTTTAATGTACTTACATTTGGAAATACATTAAATTGTATGGTTATACAGTAAGTGATAAAAAGTCACAAAATATATTTAAGGTACCTACACCAATGCCATAAATTGTGCACACGTGGGCATTTTAAACTATGTCAAAGCATGGATAGAATTTGAATATTCAAAGAAGGAGGACCAGTATATCCCAGAAAATGGATACAAAATGGGAAAGCACTTAGAGTTGAAATCAGTATTAAAGTTAGGAGTTTAGTTATTAGTAAAGTACTAATTTTTAGGATGGAAGGTAATCGACAAAATTATAGTGCTAATATAAAATGTTATTTGGGGAAACTGGTTGAAAGAAGCCACTGGATTATTTTTGCAACTTTCCATAAATATATAATTATTCCAAAATGAAAACATTAAAAATATTAAAAACAACCGTCTTGATATAGTATGCATGCACTTCCTTATTTAGTAACAAGAATTAGCAGCAAGAATCATAGACACGGTAACTTCTGAATAACAATATCTGAGTGTAAATAATATTTCTCTGTATGTGGAACAAGTATAACATTTTAAAGTGACTATGATTTCTATTATTGATGAAATTACAAATATAACACATTTCTTTTTTTTTAAGATTTTGTTTATTTATTGGAGACAAAAAGATAATGAGAGAGAGCAGGACCAGGGAGGAGAAGGAGAAATAGGCTCGCCACTGAGCAGAGAGCCAGACATAGAGCTGGATCCCAGGACCCTGGCGTCATGAGCCGAAGGCAGTGGGCTAACCAACTGAGCCAGCCAGGCACCCCATAAGTAAGTTATTTGAATTTCTTCTTTACGTTAATAATTGAAAGAAAAGCTAGATTTAAATAGAAGTCAGTGAAAATAAATATGCACATTCCTCCTCAATCAGTTCCATCAACCTTATTCATGGACCTTATGTTAAGAACCCTGATGAAATGTTTTCTAGCCTTAAAAATAAAGACCTATCTCTACTTCTGACCTTTTTCAGTTTCTTATTTAATCAAAAATCTATTTTATTTATTTATTTATTTATTTATTTATTTATTTATTTATTTGACAGAGAGAGAGAGAGCACAAGCAAGCAGAGTGGCAGAGGGAGAGGAAGAAGCAGTCTCTCCACTGAGCAGACAGCCTGACTAGGGCTTGATCCGAGGACTTCAGGATCACCACCTGAGCTGAACACAGACACTTAACTGACTGAGCCACCCAGGGGCCCTTTTTTTTAAAAATAAGATTTTACTGGGGCGCCTGGGTGGCTCAGTTGGTTAAGCGACTGCCTTCGGCTCAGGTCATGATCCTGGAGTCCTGGAATCGAGCCCCACATCGGGCTCCCTACTCCCTTCTCTCTCTTTCACTCCCCCTGCTTGTGTTCCCTCTCTGGCTGTGCTTCTCTCTGTCAAATGAATGGAATCTTTAAAAAATAAATAAATAAATAAATAAATAAAATAAAATAAAATAAAATAAAATAAAATAAGATTTTACCTATATATTTGACAGAGAGAGAGATCACAAGTAGGCAGAGGCAGGCAGAGATAAGGAGGAAGCAGGCTCCCCGCCAAGGAGAGAGCCCGATACGGGCCTTGATACCAGGACCCTGAGATCATGTCCTGAGCCGAAGGCAGAGGCTTTAACCCACTGAGCCACCCAGGCACCCCCCAGGGGCCCTTTTATCAAAACTTCTTAGAAGTATTTACCCTGGGTCCATTTTAACTACAATTGGGAACTCAAATTCTGACTTTAAAATGAAATTATTCTTGTAAGGTTAGCAACAAATTTCAGTCTTTGAATCTATGATTCTTTGAATCATTTTCTTGTTAAAGCTTTCTTCATACGCCATGCTCCCAGCTCTCCCACTATCACACAGATTCCTCATTCCAAATTCTCTGACTCCTTAGGTTTTTTTGGTTTTGATTTTGCCCCTCCTCACAAATGACGAGAGGCCGCTGGACTAGAACATGTGCAGATTGCTCACTTAGCAAGAGTAATGTTAAGTGGCAAAGTTCTAGAGACCAAAAAATATTATTATATAAAATGTTTTATGAATATGGATAGAAGCTTAACCTGTGAAAACAGTGCTCTCTAAAATGCAATGTTGTGACCCGAGAAATTACGTAGTTTAGACTACTAGAATTGACTAGCAAAATCAGGTAGTGGGATAATTCCAGTCTTTGCTAACCATCGATATGGTGCTCTAACTTCTCTCAGGGAAACAATTCTACCCCATTTTTATCTCCAATGCATATCTTGTGCCTAGAAGAGTGCCTGGAGGATAGTGGCTGCTTCGTGTTTTGTTGGATTAATAAACAAATGCATGAGCAGTCACTCTCTGGGACTACTTCACATTGTCTGATTACAGAGACACGAGCTCTGAATGGAGAGTTTAGGCAGGGAGAAGAGAAGAAATTGGTATGATCTACATACTGAGTATCTTTTGCTAGAAACTGAAGCATCAAGCTCATTATTTGTATAATGTGAAAGTGAATAAAGGAAACATTTAATATGGAGCTGTGAAGCCAGGTGGGGAGCTCTCATGCCCACTGCTTGTCAGTCATTTGCAGACTGCAACAGGAAAAGCCTACTGGACTCTTCAGCAGGAGGAAGGAAGAACTTCCCCTTTTCCAAAAACAACTTCAGCCACAAAGAAAATGGCACAAGTCAGCCAATGAGAAACCAGTGCCACTCGTGAACTCTTGTTTTCTTCCAATGGACTTCCATTCACCAGCAGCCCCTCCTGACCTCCTTTTTTTCTCTATAAAGTGCATTCTTCTCTGATCTCCAACTTGTCTATGGTTTGCCATAGCTTGCGTGTTCTGAATAACAATTCCTCTGCTCTTTCTAAACAAACCTGTTTTGTTGGTAAAGTAACTGGCTGACTTACTTTGAAGATTGAGACAATATAAAAATGTTATTAGCAGGGTAGCCTGGTGGCTCAGTTGGTGAAGCGAGGAACTTGATTTTCCCTCAGCACCGGCAAAGAGCTCCTTGCTGGGAGTAAAGCCTGCTTAACATTCTCATTCTCTCTCTCTCTCCCTCTGTCTCTCTTTCTCTCTCTCCCCCTCCGCCCCTCCCTCCAGAACAAAACGAAACGTATTAGCATTTCTTTTAATTTTACTAAATTAATTTTAGTCAAATTTAATGCATTATTTTTCAGTATTTCTCAGGTGACATTTAATAGCTTATATTAGTATTTTTTTAAAGAAATTTTATTTTAATAACCTGAAAGAGAGACGGTATGTAACCTTATTTGAAAGATCTTCACTGGCTTCAAGGGATAAATAATACAGAAAAATTTATTACCCCAGTCTGATAAAAATATTTTAAATATCACCTAAATGTGTCAGAAATAAATTGCCTTTAAGAATTATCTTCACAAATAACTTTCAATCTACTTTTAAAAGAAAAAAAATTGCTCTAGGTATCCTAATGTACTTTCTAGAATGTCACAAGATGTGATTAAGTGCCTCTACTTAATAACTTTGTTCATTGGACAACAGTGGGTATTTAGGGTACATTACAAAAATGTTTACCATTGTCTATCAAATTAAGAAATTTAGCAAGTAAAACTAGAGACAAAAATTGTTTGTTCCTGTCTTTCTCAATGTCTCATCAAATCATGTCTGATTATAGCTAGGTTCCCTAGTATTTAACTATTATTGAATGCAGTAATGAAAGAAGCCATGGAGATACTTAATTATCCACACAGTGGGTGTCCAATGGAGAAGCTTCTTTTTAACCTTTTCCTCTGTGATAAGATAATTACTGTCTGGTGCAATTGCTACTAATATAAATATTCACTGATTGCAAACTGTGTCCTAAAGGCTGTTACTGATAAAAGCTTCTCTGTGACCCTGTGGGGGTGCCATTGCTCATTTCTAAACAAATAAGGCTCATCAACCAAAGAACCATGGAGTTTCCATATCCAGAAAATTTAAATAAAATTAGGAGATAATTTCTGGTGAAGCATTATGAACCTATTTTACTAAATCAAATATTCAGTAATGTTTCTTACTTTTTATTTAAAATAGACCAGAATTATCATCTGTAAGAATATGAATCTGTGTTAGGATGATTATCTTGTTATATTTTCATAACTTATTTTGAAAATGTAATGCACATTCTTCTCTCCAGGCAGTATTTCTAACCATCTATATTGTGTAAGGAAATATTTCCTTTCTCAGAGTAGTGGAATCAATTAGCATATTCTTAATATACTAAATACTCAACAAAATATTGATGATAAATACCAACAGATGTTATATGTATGCTTCACCAATTTGATGCTGAGAAATGTTAAAGATTTTGACCCTTTCATGGTTCTTTTGAATCAACAGAGATAAAAGTTTGTCCAATTTGGATTTTATGCAGATGCTAATGTCCTGCTCAAATTCCTTGAGTATTGGTAGTTCACGTATGTTGGGACTTACCTTCCTTTGAGAATTAGAACATGTGACTAAAGGTCCCCATTATGAATCTCATTATATTGGATAACAAAATATGTACTCAAACTGTGAGAAAGAATATTTTTTTTATTTGACAGAGAGAAACACAACCAGAGAGGGAACACAAGCAGGGGGAGTGAGAGAGGGAGAAGCAGGCCTCCCACTGAGCAGGGAGCCCGATGTGGGGCTCCATCCCAGGTCTCCAGGATCATGACCTGAGCCGAAGGCAGTTGCTTAACCAACTGAGCCACCCAGGTGCCCCGAGAAAGAATATTTTTAAATAAAAGTATTTTTTGTTCCCTGTTTTTTTGGTACAGAAATACATGCTCCAAAGGAAGCACTGTTGCTTTCCCTATTCATGAGTAAAGCATATCTGGAATTGAATGCCAGTATAGTTCCTTTATGAAGATTAGATAAGAGAGACTTAATAAGGTATTAATTAGCACATGAAAATATTATAATTTCATTATTTTCCAAGTCCTCCTAGTGGGACTTTTGCAGCTGTTACTCCAAATTTAGCAAACTCGACATCTCTCTACTCCCTGAACTTAAAAATTTGTCTTTATTTGGAAGGCACTACTTTCCCTGCCATCCTCTTGAGTTGTGGATCTTTTTTTTTTTTTTTCTTTTAAAGATTTTATTTTTTGACAGAGAGAAACACAGCCAGAGAGGGAACACAAGAAGGGGGAGTGAGAGAGGGAGAAGCAGGCTTCCCACCAAGCAGGGAGCCCTATGTGGGACTGGATCCCGGGTCTCCAGGATCATGACCTGAGCTGAAGGCAGTCGTTTAACCAACTGAGCCACCCAGGTGCCCCATGGGTCTTTTCTTACAGCTTAATATGAAGAGAGACTAGATCACTGTCCCTGTTGTCCACTGCTCATTTTGAAAAACCATCCCCTATCTTCCTGCAAATTAATCCAGCAAATGAACCAACAACTCTGTCTTTGGAATGGGATCTAAGCCATTCATTTAAAAATTTCTCCCCACACATCAATGATTTTTATCTGCTGATATCCAAAATTATTTTAAAATTTAGAACTTGATCCAGGGTGCCTGGGTGGCTCAGTGGGTTAAAGCCTCTGCTTTTGGTTCAGGTCATGATCTCAGGGTCCTGGGATCAAGGTCCGCATCGGGCTCTCTGCTCAGTAGGGAGCCTGCTTCCTCCTCTCTCTCTGCCTGCCTCTCTGCCTACTTGTGATCTCTCTCTCTGTCAAATAAATAAATAAAATCTTAAAAAAAAAAAAAAAAGAACTTGATCCAGTTTTCTTCTCCATCCAGTTCTTGCCATCATCAATAATAATTTCATCATGGACTCTCAGTTGCTTAACCAGTTCATTTCTGATTATCTTCCCTTCCATTGCACCTCTATTGCTCCTCTTTCTGGAAAATCTTAGAATTGATCATTGCCAATATTTATAAATGCTCCACTGAAAAACAATAATTCAACTATTTCATTCCTTGACTACTCTCACTCATTTTACATAGCTTGTTCTTCTACTCCCATTACAGCCTGATCTAAACTCACTCTTTTGGCTCTCTCCCATTGACAGGACAAATTAGCACCATTAGTGAGCTCTCTCTTTTCTTCTTGTCTTGTCCACACCAGTTTTCACGTTCTGTATTTTCAGTTAACACTTTTGATCCTATTTACTTATTTTACCAATCTAGCACAAAACCAACCCTGGGTTGACCCAGTAATTGCTCTGTCTGTGCCTATACTCAACTGTTACCTGTTCTTGGAGAAAGTCACGTAACAGAGAATATGAGTTTCATAAAAACTCAAAGCAACTAGAGTTCTAACTGAAAAATTCGTCTATTTTTTACTAGCCATTTGACTACATTTCCCAAAAAATATATTTCAAACTCTACCTCTGCATTGTATGAATGGAGGTTTCTGTGATTTTTCCTGCATAATGGGCCACCCCAAACTATAAGGTGTGTGTGAGATTTGTGTTGCATGAATGACCTTGAGAGCCTGGTAAGTTGCACTTTAGTTGGCTTCCATATCAGAACTGGCCCTTCTAGTCTGGACACCAAGGCTGTAAATCTTGCCTTGCATCCCCTCTGGCTCCAGGCTGGGCTGGTCCCCAGAATGGAATCCAGGAGGGGAGGCAAGCACATATGGCCAAGGCATCTTGAAGAGGTAAAGACATGATAACATAGGAATGCAGCTTACTTCATACCACACATGGAGGCAAACACATGGTTAACTTCAGACCTTGTCATTTGTCCTATAAACACGGCCCTTATGGAGAGAGTCAACTGGAAGTCTCACCTGCGGGGAGGATGCCACTCAGGCCTCTCAGTCTGGACTCCAGCCTGGCTGCTTCCAGGGCGCTTCCCCAGCTAATGAGGTTGGATGTTATAAGTACTGATTTGATGTAACTTTGTCTTATTTTCCTTTATGGCTTACTATTACCCTCATCTATGTGCAGAATTCTCTTTTCTTCTTGCATTTTCTTCTATTACATTTTTATAATATTAATCAAGTGGTTTTTTCCTCCTTCGAAACTGAGAGTATGGCTACTGTGACTCTTCTTCAGAACAACCTCCCCACTTCCTTTCTTCAAACTTCTCTTTCCCCATGCCTACCAACTCCTCACTCTTAAATGATTTTATTCCATACCATAAAATAAAAGCTTACCAAAAATATAATATTAAACAAATTTATTATCATCTTCTCCTTCCTCTGAGAAGCTGTACAATTTTTGGTAGTGCTGTTAGACAACAGTATATTGTCTCCTTCAAGTGGCATGAGTAACTTAACTCATATTCTTTTCAATGGATGAAATGCTTCTTTATTCATCTGTGTCCTTTACATCCTTCTCTCTCAGGCATTTTTTAATTATTAATAAATATTTTTCTTTCTTATTTTCTCACTCTTTCCCATATATTCTTATAATTTTTGCACATTCTCAGGAATATTTTCTTAAAACCTAATAATAATAATAACAACAACAACAAGAAGGAGGAGAAAGGGGAGGACAAGGAGAATGGAAATGATAATGGAAAAAACAAAAACTCAGATTAATATTCCTTGCTAACTTCTAGTCATACTCTGCTTTTCTTGGCACAGTTGAAAGTATGGTCAAACCTACTGCCTTTTCTTTTATTTCTCAATCCACTCCAATATCATTACCTTATTACTCCTCTGTGATTCATAATGATGGTAGCTCTAAATGCAAGAGATACATGTTATACAGACTTCTGGTTCTTCACCCAAACTTGTGTTGTTTTCCTTTTGAGCACACAGCATCTTCCTTAGAATTTAGATGTGTGTAAATAACAATAATTCTAGGCTATGAGATTTAAGTTGATATGTCATTTTTGAGCAGCAATTTTAAGAAGGTTGGTTTCTTCATGTTTTTTGTTTTCCTTTCTGTTGCATGGGCATAGACAGATAAGAGGCACTGGGGATAATGGGAAAGAAAACATGAGAGAAACAACATCTCTGAGTCATCACATTGGGGAGATCCTTCCATCAACTAGGACTATACATTTGACAATAAAGGATAAATAAGGAATACACTTATTGTTTGAAATACACATTTTTGCATCCAATTTTCTATAGCCTAGGCAACCCTACAATTGCAATAATTTATTTGGCCTATGTATTTTATCCTTATTATACTTGACATCAGCATTCAGCAATGCTGATAACATCTCCTTCATTTCTTTGTCTTTCTATATGAAACACCACTGATATTTGTCCTCACTCTTTCTGCTTCTCTTTGCAGATTTTTCTACAGTATTATTAAATATTAGTGTTCTTCAAAGGTTGGGTGAGGAACTAATCTCTTCTTAATCTATTTCTGGAAGCAATGAGTTCAATTACCACTTCTATGTAAAATCAGTGTCACATGATTTCCAGACTCATATATCCAACTTATTACTCATACCTTTAATGTAGCTTCACAAGGTCATGTCCAAATCATTGTTCAAATATTGAAATTTTGATCAATGTTCATTTGTCACTGTTATTACCAAATATTGAGAAAAGCTTGAAATGGTTACAAAAAGATTAACGTTCTGTAATTCTGGGAATCCTATGAAACCATGTTTTCTTGCATTGTCTTTAAGTTATTGACAATTCTCTAAGCAATAGATAGCAAATAACAATCTACGTTATTCTTATCTGTAGAGTTGCAAATAAACTTTGATAGAGTCAATTGATTTCCATCCTCCATTGAGAAAGAAGCCACCTTTACAACTACAAATTTATTTTAGCCTTCTTGATTGCCTATATATTTGGCTATGCTCCTTTGAATGAACTGTTATCTTCTCAGTGAGTAAAATAGAGTTAAGCAGGCTATAATGGTAAAGTTTTGGCATGTTTCCATTTTAAATTGGTTTGAACATCATGATTATGCCTTTAAAAGTACTATTTCAGTAAAAGTTATCATTATCCATTAGATTGGGCCAAAGTGAAATAAAAACATATTGAGATACTATTCTTCACCTATATCATCCATTCTAAACCAAATCTTGTTTTACTTCTTAAATATTAATTTTTTTAGTGCAATGTACACTGCATTGTTGCCACATTAACCAAAATTATCATCTTTACCCTGGACTACTGCAGTAATATCTCTCACCAATTTCCACCCTGCTTTAAATTGTTCTACAAACCGTACACAAAGAAAAATCATTTTAAAATCCAATCATGGCACTTACATACCTTTATTTTAAAAGTAAAAAAGCCTGTGAGAATAAAGCCCAAAATATTTAGACTTGTGTGTTCTCCATCCCTCCTACCTCTGAGATTTCATCTTTTACCATGTCTACCAGACTCTCTCACATTTGCCTTATATCAGTTCTAATTTGACATGAACCTTCAAAGTGCGGGACCTTTGAAAAATATGGTTCCTACCAAACAGGGAATGATCTTTCTACAAAAGCCTTCTCTAACCAGTTATTTCTTACCCCTCATATATGGTAAGATGTGTCCAGGATTTTAAATAATGCCTCCAATCATGAGAGTTTTTTTTTTTAATACAAAATGCATCTCTGTAACAGGCTAGAAATTCCAATTAAAAAACAGATATAGGAATATGTAAATTTATTTGTCTATAACTCATTTTACTTGGGCCACAAGTCCTCAATTTTGTTAAGTTAGAGAAAATAATACATAATCTTCCTATCTGTAGTAATTTTCTAGTTTTAGAATTAATCATTTCAGACTGTCACTTCTTGTCAACTTGAGTTTTCAACTCATTAGATTCAAGATTATTCTTCCCCTTACTCTGTGTAGATAGTACAAGTTTTTGGATAGGGAAAGGGGGGGGTGTCATGTATTAACTTAGAATGTGGCTTGGATACACTGAGCACATGTGGCTGTTCTTAGTTCAACCAGGCATTTTGAATATTATCAGTAACCAAAGATGAAGTTTCTGGGCCAACTATATTCTCTCATCAGAATGGTCAGTGCTAATCATCCTTCTTGTCCTAACTCCTGGGCTACCTTGCTCTCCAACAATTATCTCAGCATTCTTAGGTTCCTTTTCTGATAGAGGTAGGAAGTGATATAATGTGTTACTACACTTACATGCACACACACACATACACACACACAAAACTAACAAGATTTGGGCACTGAAAGGGGAGAGATATGGGGCTTTTTCTCAGGCTTTCACTTCTCAATAAATCCAAATTATGTTCCTATCAATATGCTATGACTTTCCTGTGTTTTCTTGATCTGTACCTTAATTATTTTTTTTAAGTTTTTATTTATTTGACATAAAGAAACACAGCTAGAGCAGGAACACAAGCAGGGGTAGTGAGGAAGAGAGAGGCAGGCTTTCCGTGGAGCAGGAAGCCCAATATGGAGCTCGATCCCAGGACCCCAGGATCATCACCTGAGTAGAAGGTAGACACTTAACAACTGAGCTACCCAGGAGCCCCTGTACCTTAAATTTCTAAAAGCAGTTGAGGCAAAAATACAATTTGATGTTTTTATTTAATACTTGGAGACCAGACATTTTCAGGCAGGTAATTAAATTTATACTTACCTCTGCTTGAATGAATATATGAGGGGTGCCTGGGTGGCTCAGTCGTTGGGCACCTGCCTTCGGCTGGGGTCATGATCCTGGAGTCCCAGGATCGAGCCCCGCATTGGGCTCCCTGCTCCGTAGGAAGTGTGCTTCTCTCTCTCTCACTCCCCTTGCTTGTGTTCCCTCTCTAGCTGTGTTTCTCTCTGACAAATATAATCTTTAAAAAAATGAATATAAGATATTATAGTGTGAGCTGTTATTGGAATCTGTTAAATCTCAGTTCTCAAATATACATATTCACTTTGTCTTAAATTTTCAGTCTAGTATCTTCATCTACTTATAGGTTATATGTTATCTTCAGAATGTTTATATTTCTTCATCATTCTTTTCAGAATGCTATGAGGAAAATTTAACCATCTAGTAAAGTAGATCTGTAACACACAGAATTGTGCTTCACTCCAAAAACATTCTTTCTGCTGCAGGACTAACTTCCAATGTGACTGTTTTTAGAGACAGGGCTTTAGGGAGGCAATAAATAAAGATTAAATGATATTGTATGGGTGGAGCTCTAATTCAATAGGACAGGTGTTCCCATACGAAGAGATACCAAAAATGTTCATTTACAGATGAAAGGCAATGTGAGTACGTAGCAAGAAGGTAGTCATCTGCCAGGAAAAGAGGCTCACAAGAGACAAACTTTGCTGGAAACTTGATCTTGGACATCCAGCCTCCAGACTTGTGAGGAAATGAATTTCTCTTGTTTAAGCAACGTAATTGGTGCTATTCTCTTTTGGTAAACTGTTATACCTCTAAAAAAGATTAATGCAATATCTATAACTGCATAAAAATATGCTGGTAAGGGAACACTTCCCAGTAAATTAGAAAATAAATTTAGTCTCTAATATTCTGATAATATATAGTCTTTTTCCAATTTATCATTATAAATATTTTAAATTCCAAGATGATAAACAAAATAATAAAAATATTATTAAATTAAAGAGAGAATAATCTGTTAATTATCTAATTCATACCACATGTACCAATGAAAGGAAATCAATTAATTTCTGCCTGACTCAGCTTCACTGAACAAAGTTGTTTTTATTAAAGGGGTACCTGGATGCCTTAGTTATTAGACCATGTGACTTTTGATCATGGGATTGTAAGTTTGAGTTACATATTGGGTCTAAAGTTTACTTAAAAAACAAAATCTTTTGGGCGCCTGCGTGGCTCAGTTGGTTAAGTGACTGCCTTCAGCTCAGGTCATGATCCTGGAGACCCGGGATCAAGTCCCACATCGGGTTCCCTGCTCGGCGGGAAGCCTGCTTCTCCCTCTCTCACTCCCTCTGCTTGTGTTCCCTCTCTAGCTGTGTTTCTCTCTGTCAAATACGTAAAATCTTTAAAAAACAAAACAAAACAAAATCTTTTAAAATAGGTTATTTTCATTAATTTTATTCGAGATGAGTCAAAATTAGAATGGAAAACACAACTTTCATGTTTCTAAGAACTATTATAAAAGAAAGAAAACAAAACAAATAGAAGAAAAACTCCTTCTGAATCATTGCAGAGTATAAGTGATTGAATTCAACAGCAAGGTCCTATAAAAATCAGAGTATGGTCATTCATTTCTTAAGAGTCTGAAAGGCCCCTCTAACTTATTCAAAGTCACTGGTTGCTCTATAGCTCAGAAGTGTTGCCTAAGGGAGATGTTTTAACCTAAGTTGTCCTGTTCAGAGTGGTAAAGTGTCATTTTACCATCAGAGAAATACATCTTAATACAAGAAGAACAAGAGTGTCATCTTTCCTCTCCTATTTTCCTTCTCTGAATTTTGCTTAAAGCATGTTTTCTCATTTTTTGATTTTGAATATACATATAGGTCATATTTATGAAAGTACTGAACAACTTTAGTACCTCCTCTAATCTGACCTCTTTGCCCACTGAGTCTAATATGCAAACTTTATATCTGCTATCTTCCTGGAAACAGAATAACATGGATCAAAAAGATATTTATATTGCAGTTCTCGATGATAGGGTAGATAAAGAATAGGATGATGACACTATGGGCAAGTAAGACAGAAAACATGATTTCATCAGGATGTTTCATGGTTAAAAAAAGACATGCTGCCAGTAATCTTCCTTATTTGAAAGTGATTACAGACTTTAATTACATGTGCCAAAAAAACCCAAAACAACAACAATAACAACAAACAAACAAACAAACCACATTCACAGCAACACATAGTTTAGTGTTTAATTGAATATCTCGTCATTGTATCAGAGCCAAGTTGACACAACAAAAGACCACCACACTTTCAGTGTATTATAGTAAACCAAACATGTGAATTAGTGGTCGAATGATCCCATCATCTACTTTGCAAATAAAGGAAGGAATTCCTTACCAGTCAGGATCAAAATTTTAATATTTGAAGCAAAAGAAGTTTGATTATTTTCAAATTATTCAGATTTATCATCTCATATCTGGGTTTGGATATGTCAAGTGATTGAGGATTTTTTTTTGTTTTATTAGAATAAGTATCCACCCAGCAATAAAGGTGCCAGTTAAAGAACCCAAGCTTACTCTAGAAGTACAAATAAGACTGCTGTTGTTTATAGATGTAAACTACAGTTGTATATGTCTGCCACAAAAATGTGGCAAAGAACACTGAACATTGCGCTTTATTTAGTCAGCTGTAGACATTTAACATTAGCATCACATGACTAGAATGATCCAATTCGCAGGGGCTTTTCTAAGAATTATAAACTATGGATTGAAAGACTAAGCAACAGCATCCCACAGATGTGGACATTCCTTTAAGATCTATGTAGACAAAGTCACGGTGCCCAATGTAATGACAGAAGTTAAATAGAAAGTAATTTAGTTTATAAATCTAATGGCTAAAACCTGAGGAAAAATTAAGAGTATAAACACTTCTTAACCAAAAGAATAGTTTGTATTAAGATAATAATTGAGGTAGAATAAGAGGTGTGATTTTTAGCTTCTGTGTACATTAGTTTAAATAATAATTTCTTCTGGAAGCCCAATATTATCTTATTTTGAGAGCTGTGAACTCTGTGGATATCTTATTGGCCCTATTATTTGATACTTAAAAGCAACAATAATGTTACATATCACTTTCAGCATGAAAAAAAAATTCCCACCCAAATCCACAATCCCACATGCATTATTGATAGCAGCTCACACATTAATATTAATGATAACATTTTTTTTTTATTGTAGAGGTTTCCAAACTTTTTCAGTTCACTACAGCCTTAGTAATTCAGTAATTTTTTCACTATGCTCCTAGGCCAAAGAAATACCTAACAGTCCTGTTTATTAAGAAATTACATTCAGTCTACTTAACGTATAATTGTATTTTAACAACTAAGTAATCATTTGAAAAATATTCTTGAATTTTAATATAATATTTTTTTAAATATTTATTTATTTAAGAGGGTGACAGAGTGAGCTCACTCATGTGGGGAGGGGTGGAGGAAAAGAAAGAAAGAGAGTATCCTAAGTAGGTTCCATGACCAGCACAGAGCTTGACACAGCGTTCCATCCTTTGACCCTGAGATCACTACATGAGCCGAAACCAAAAGTCAGACATTTAACCAACTGTACCACCCAGGCACACACACACCCCTTTTTAAGATTTATTTATTCTTTTTTGAGAGAGAGAAAATATATTGCTAAATATTGTTAAATAACCACAATTACTGGTGGGTTATGTTGATGGGATTGATTGAACCTTAAATTCTCATTTCTCATTCAACATTAATTTTTACTTGTTACTCATTTTCTATCACAATAGTTTAATAAAGATATGATATAGCAAAATAATTGTAGCACTAACATGAAAACTATAAACTTCTCTGAACAAATATTTCAGGTACTATTCTACTGTGTTGAGTGCTAACACGCTTCTCTTGAACATTTAAAATATCATGCTGTGCTCAGTGCACATTTTAAAATTAGAGGTCTTATTAATCTGGCACTTCCTATTGATTACTATAATTTCTTGTTATCTAATCAGCCAATTTAGAAAGTATAACTCTTAGGTCTCTAAAATTTAGCATCTCTGTACCTGGAAAAGCTACTCTAATCATATAGAGTAGATATATACCTATCTACCTAAAATATGTATATCTTTTAACTTGTAGAAAGCAATAACTGCTGTCTCATCTCCTACATTCACAGTCCTGTTGCAGAATCTGTAGCTGTTAATTTTTTTCCTATGAAAATTTTATGCTTTTTTTACTTCACCATAGTGTAATCTATAATGTCCATCCCTACCAGTTTTTAATTGCCCACTCATGTTATAGCTTATTCCCTAGTAGATAATTATCTGGTAGATTTGCAGGTTATTCAAGTTAACCTGAAAATACTTCTAGTACAAACTAAAGAACTACAAAAAATCTGACAATCATTTCTACAGGAACATTTTTTTTCACAGAGATCAAGTGTGTTTATCTTATTGATACTTCAAAAACTTGAAAGCCTTTTATCCTTGGACATGTTTTCATTATTTCAATATACAGCAACTGAGTAACTAGCAAATGCAAGAGAATTTTATAGTCATTGTGATGAAATGGCAAGAAGCATGTTTTTCCCTGAAGATCTTAAAACCTATTCTAAATTTGCACATAAACATGAAACAAATTAGGATGTGTAATGTTTGAGAGAAGCTTTATAAGCAAAATAGTAATGTTATTCCAAAGCTAAAAAAAACCTCAGCATGCCAACAATCTTAGACCCTAAGTGGGCTGCTTTCTTCTTGAAAAATTCAAGGTCAAAGTCACATGTCAACCTTTCTTTCAAGCACTGTTTAAGAGTTATTCTAACTGAGCCTATGTGAAGAGAAACACTTTCAAAATCTTACTTTAATACCATGTTTAAGGTAGAGTCATATTTAAGTAATTCTCTTAGAACTTAGGTTTATAAGAATTTTGATGAATGGCTTCCGGATTCCTCTGGATCTTCAACTCTAACTTAAAATCTTAATGTGGATACTGAAATAGCTATTATTCTCCTTACTATCAGTAACCATTCCAATCCTTATCACATTGCCAAAGTATCCAATTCCAGCAGTTTTCTTTCATTCATAAAAATGTAAACTTAGATGTCAGTGAATGGGAAAATTTGGACAATTAATGTTTAAGACTTCTTACATAGTTTTACTACTATGTTAACAAATTATTTCTATCATCATCTGTTAAGTACATCTTTACTTGTCTGAATCAATACAATGATTCTGGAAGGTATATATTGTTTTAGAAGACAGCATAGACAGGGGCGCCTGAGTGGCTCAGTTGGTTAAGTGACTATCTTCGGCTCAGGTCATGATCCCGGAGTCCTGGGATCGAGTCCCACATCGGGCTCCCTGCTTGGCAGCAAGCCTGCTTCTCCCTCTCTCACTCCCCCTGCTTGTGTTCTCTCTTTGGCTGTGTTTCTCTCTGTCGAATAAATAAAATCTTAAAAAACAAAAAAAAAGATGTCATAAATATAGCATTTAAGAATTCAGTGCTCATGGGGCACCTGGGGGCTCAGTGGTTAAGCCTGTGCCTTTGGCTCAGGTCATGATCCCAGGGTCCTGGGATCAAGCCCCATATCGGGATCCCTGCTCTGCTGGTGCCCACTAGTTTGAGGCCATTAGTGGCAGTTGGCTGGGGTGGCCTCTTGGGCCTCTCCGGAATACTTCTGTGTACCTGACCTAACTGAATCTTTCTGTGCTCAGGCTCTTAGCCTGCGAGCAGACAGCCAAACTTAGCCCCACCCAGCAGTCCCACCTGAAATCTGCCTAAGGCCTTAGTGATAGTCACGTAATGAGTCCCTATTGGCCTCTGCTACTTCTTTTACTCCCTCCTTTCCTCCCTATATAACTGTGTCTCTGATACAATAAATCTGAGATTGCTGCGCCTTCACAGCTGACTCAACTCCCGGCTGGGTGTGGTTTCTTTCCCGGTTTCAAGGTGGTGGCCTGGCCCACGACACTTATCATCTCGCTTGGCCCCCGGAGGATAACAAGCTGGTCCAGTCATCCTTCCCCGGCACCAGGGTTGCGGAGAGAGCAACAACTAGCGCCCAACGTGGGGCCCCTGGTGCTCTGTGTGAGGATCCTTCACTTCACTGACCAGCCAATCGGACTGCGGGTAAGTGTACTCCCATAAGCTATGGGACAGTCTTCATCCAAAAGCGACCCTTCCCTTGAGTCCCTCAAGGTCCTCCTTAAAAGTAGGGGCCTGGAACTTGCTGGTCAGGTGATTAAAACCTGGAAGACCTTGATTAAAGTTGCCCCATGGTTGCCGGAGAGCGACCTGTTTGACTGGGAGACCTGGGACAGGGTGGAGCAGCTCGTAGGGAAAGCCCAAGTTAATCAGGGTGAGATTCCCCCCCTAGGAGTTTACCCCGTTTTGGCGGCTCTTAAGAGCTGTTTCCCTCCCCAGCCTCCCCAACCAAAAACTAAGCCAACTACTAAAGAACCGGAGGATGGGGGGCTCCTGGGACAAATCCTCTTCCCCAAAGAGAGTCTAGCCTCCTTCCCTCCATGGAAGTTGTCTCTATAGCCAAATAGGATAATAACAGGGCCGACAAAGATCAGGGCAGTGGCCCTTTGGACCCTTTGGATGCTGCCCCGTGGCCTCCAAAGCCCAAATCCTCTCTCTACCCTCCACTACCAGATGCTGGCTCCTCCTCTAACCCATTCAGGTCATCCCCTGCCCCTCCTCCTCCATATCCAGACTCTGGCACTACTGCTGCCATTCCATATAAGGGCTCAAACTCTCCCATTGGTTGTTTGCCTCGCACAGAGTCAGGGCTCCACCCACTACATGGCACGGGGCCATGTCAGTCATTTCCGGTTAATGTTAACCCTGGTGGTAATCGCCCTGCTGCCTGGTACCCCTGGGAGCCGGTAAGGACTTAAAAAAGGCTGTCATTGAGGATGGCCCTAATGCTCCTTGGACAGAGACTATACTCCAGGGCTCACACACCAGCCATGTACTGCCACTGATTGGAGGGCCTTGGCCGGGTAGATTCTCCCGGGCCCCCTCTATATCAAGTGGTGTGCTTTGTACAGGGAAGAATGCCAGCAGCAGGCTGAGAGAAATCAGCATGCCAACCCTGTAATCCTCATTACTATGGGAATGCTTACTGGAACCCCAGAACAATTCTCATCAGGAATCGAGCAAGCTACAATTCCCCCCCCTTTCCAGGACCAGACCCGAGCCCTGGGCTTAGCGGCCTGGGGAAAGCTTGAGGAGGGCCCGTCTGAGTCCCCCAACACAGGAATCAACCAAAAGGCTGGGGAAGATCTGTCTAGCTTCATTAGTAGAGTAGAAGGGAGCTTAAAGAGGAAGCTCCCCCCAGGAGAGCTCAGGGATCACTTTGTTAAGATGATGGTCTGGGAAGGTATGAACTACGAACATAAAATGGCCTGTACAGGATTAAGGGATAGATCCATGGAAAAATGGATCATTGCCACTAGGGATATAGGGACCCATTCTCACCAAACCCAAACCTTGGCAACCATGTTGAAGGCCTCCCGCCAGGATGATGTGGCTACCTTAGTCTGTGCTCTTCAACAGGCATTTCCTAGAAAAGGGCATCCTGTTTTGGGTGGGTGTGGGCAAGGAGGGGAACTTTAAGTGGGAATGTCCCCACAGAAATAGGGGGCCTGTTCCAACCACTAAATCCCAAGAATGTACTGTACCCCACACCTCTTGCCCCAGGTGCCAAAAGGGATTTCAATGGTCCAAGGACTGTAGATCCCAAACTGATATCGATGGCAAGTCCCTTCCACCTTTAAACTTCAAGGGGAGTGCTCCCCAGCCCCATTAAACAAGGGGAAGCCCCTGGCACACACTCATTGGACAGGTCCACTTGTGCCGGGAGTTAGACCTAAGATGGTACTGACTATAGGAGGAAAGACCTTCAAATGTCTCATTGACACGGGGGCTGATCGAACAGTTCTAAAAAAGGTTCAAAAAATACCCCTCTTTAAGATCTTGGGTACTGTCCTGACTTTAGATGTTGTATTCACTTTTTTAGCCTCAATTAAGTGTTCAGGACACTATACCTTGCCTCAGCTCCAAAAATTACTCGGGGAAATCAACTGGATGAGTTCATGGATTCCCATAACCACTGCCACTCTCACACCTCTTTTTGACCTGCTAAAAGACCTTAATTTAACCTCCATAGTAACTCTGTCTCCTGAGCTTAAAAGGGTGCTTGCCAGAGTTCAGCTAGCTATTGATGAGGCTGTTTTAAAAAGATACAACCCCACCTTACAGCTAATCCTCTACATCCTAGCGGGAGAAACACTCCTTACTGCCCTTTAAGCCCAAGAAGGGGAACCTATTCACTGGATCCACCTTTCG